>JAPDSC010087926.1:23935-45208 GCA_026290005.1 Latrodectus geometricus | reverse complement strand
TGTGTGTGTGTGTGTGTGTGTGTGTGTGTGTGTGTGTGTGTGCGTGCAATTTATAACAAAATTTTTCCCTGCATTATTTTTAATACAATATATTTCTATAATTTAATAAATTATGTTTCAATTATTAAAAATTCAATTACCTTAACTTTTTAACTTTGTTTCACAAATTCAAGTGTTGTGATTACTGATAAGTTTGAAATTTGTTTCAATTATTTTGAAACAAAACATCAATTAGATTCTTATGGAAGTAAGATTATTTTTATTAACCTAACATTCTTATATGTTAATAGAATATTTACAAAAATGAACAAAAAATTAAAAGATAAGAATAAAAGTAAATTAAAATAAAATTTTTAAGGAAAATACGAATATTGACTTATTTTTAAATATGAAAAATATCTTGTACAATTTTCAGGTACAGTTAGAAAAATGTAAATTATCTTTTCTATTATAAATAGTTAGATATCCTTTTTTGGATTTTTCTAAAACTTTCAAGGATATTTGTGTTATGGGTGGTAACCGAAAAGCTCACCATAAGCGGGATCCTTGTTGATTAAAAATCTTTAATAGTTATTATTTATGACATGCTTATTTACTTTGTAATAATGGCACTTCCCACAAAACTATTTACAGTATTATGTGAGTTAATGGGTTATTTCAGTTTTAGTGATTAAATGTTAATATTTGTTCGCTTTTATTCATGTGAATAAATTTCTATCGTACTAATCAAATTGTCTTTTATTTACATTTGCTAGTATTTTATGCAAATTTCAATATTGTATGAACTATATGATATCCATTAATTTGAGATAAACATATCAATTCACAATATATAGTAAATAATGGTTATAAATATGTTATATATCAGAAAATGCTGAAATGTGCTACATGTGTATAGAATATGAAGGATACTTTGATAGCATACTTTCTATGTACATGTTTTTTAGTAAACTTTATCAACATATATTAATAATCTACTCTCATTAGGGTTCAGAATGATAAAACTACAATTTTTAATTTTTCGCATTGATTGAAATTTTTGAAGCAAAATATTCACAATTTTAATAATTAAAATTTTGACTATTATAAAGCTTCTAAAGTAATAGAATCCGTATCATTTACATACAAAAAAAATTTCATAATCATTAGATTCCATATGTATTTGAATAAATTAAGCAATTTAATCTAAACATTTATCAACCTTTTACTTTAAACTATAAATAATTTTATTTAATAAACATGAATGATCTTTATTAGCATACATTTAGTTTTTTAATCATTTGAAAGTAAAATAAAAAATCTTACTAAACCTTAAATGTAATCAATTATTGTCTATTTGGTTACTAAAATTTTAATAGCTAATAGAAAATATACAATTTGTCAAAGATACATTTATTTCGATCACATTGAGTTTTTTAAGGAAAACATTTTGAAGAAAAGTCTTTAAAGCTTAATAATATTTTTCCAAGCTCAGAAAAGTAAGCAGTCCATTTAAGGAATGCTTGTCAGAATATGTCAGATCCTTAATCCTTAAACGTCATATTGGAAATCTCCAAGAGAAAACTTAAGTCGACTGGTGTTTGGCATTTTCTGTAGAAGCAAACCCAAAAGAGTAAGAATTGTGACACCACAGGGAAACTGTGATGAAATTTCAAGTAATTTTCAGTAGTGCAGAAGTTATCGCACTTCATTTTACTTTATTTAATCTCGACTACAAAGGAAGATAATATATTTTATTTTATATCTGACTAAGAGATAATTTAATTAAATGCAATAAATGAGAATTTTTATTTTTGTAAAGATTTTAAAGTTACATTATTAAATCAGAGAGAGAGAGAGGTAATGTCTATCCTCTATGTCTATCATCTATGTTTCTAAATAAATTGCAATTTTATAGAGCAATAGAATTAGGAGAAAGGATATATTTGAAATTTACAGTTTTCTGATTAGAATATAAATTAAGAAAAAATTTTTTTATTAAATCACAATTGTTAAACAACAAATATGATTAAAAAAATTGAACAGAGACTGGATTTATCTGTTTAACAAACAATAGCTTAAAAATATGACATAAATGAGTACATGTATCTTTCTATATAAATTAATTATGTTGATAGTAGTTGCATATATTGAGATATCACCTTCTCATCGTATTACAAACGGATACAATTTGTCAGCTTACATTAAAAACTATTTATCTTTTTTTTAATAAACATAAATATAACTATAATTTTTTAAAAATCATATATTTTTTTTGCAAACTTAAATATAAATTTTGTGAACTTAAATAAACTGTATAGACACAACAAGAATTGATAACTCTATTTTGGCTTGTTAATAGACATTATATAGAACTACCATTATATGAAAAATAAAATCCCTAAACGCATATAACGATTGTGACATTACCATTCCATTATATGAAACTTAAACTGAAATTATTTTCAAACCTGATTGATCATTTGTTAGATATCACTATATTATAATAATTTTTATGATATTTATCTTGGATATTTAGCAATGATATTTATATATGGAATCAAGATGTGGAAATTTCATAGATTACTTCCTTTAACTTACTGTTGCTACTAACACCTATATACTTTTTAAAACTGAATTGATATGTTTTCTTAATAACGCTACAATTTTAGAAAAATAATATTTTAAGGCATTTTATGTCAACACACATTGATAAATTTGCACCTTATATTTTTTGCCTTACTTGGTTACCATTCTATACTTTTTACGATAAGAAACATTTTGCTCAACATTTTTTTCAAAAAGTAGAAAAACTTTAATGTTAATTATCTAAATAAAGCATATTTTAAAGCTTTTATTAAGGAAATAAAAAAATATTTTTTGAAATTATTATATAATACTGCTTTTTTTAACCAATTATATTGAAAACAATACACCAATCTGATGGGTAACGAAATTTTCATGTTTTAGTAGCTAAAAAATATTGAAATAATTCCACATATTTACTTGAAAATTATTTTTATATTTTTCATAAAAAATTAAATATATTTTTATGGCCTTCATATATATCCCATTAACATTAAATTTTCATTAAGCTAATTTTCTTAACTTTTTTCTTTCAGTTTCAAACATTTTATTCTCTTGGCAAATATTTTCATGCTCATAAATTAAAGATAAAGTATACGATACAGTTTTAAATTGTAATTCAATGTGAAAATAAACTTTAAAATTAAAGCAAACATGAAATGCTCATAAGCATCATTTACGCAGGAATTGAAAGCAAAGAAAAAATATTTGATTAATAATATATATGAAAGTAACAAGCATTTATCACAAATATATATTATTTACAGGAACTTAACTACAAATATAATTGCTCTATCTATTAATACGGTGTATGTATAACATGTTTTTTAATATTGTCAGTATAGCAGGAAGAAATTTTCTCTGTTATTGTACACATAGGGAAGATATCTGGAAAGTTTTGAATCATCAGGCGAAAATATCCTTCACAATCTCTATTCAATTCAAATAAGGTAAAACGTCACTGATTATAAATGGGGAAGATATTCTTACATTTAAGACATTCGTTTCTGAGTTTTGCCCTAAGCAGATGGGTGCCATCAAACACCAATTGGGAACTAATGATAAAAATGGAAAGCATATGCATGTTGTTTTATGATGATGTCCCACTTGATTTACTTTGATATGTTTCCAATATGAATCTACAAATCATTTCCAGATTACAATCTAAAATACGGTATATTAATAAAATGCAGATTAGCAATCTAAAATACGCGTAGTCTTGCACCTCTACAATGCTATGACTCATTGAAATTGTCTTTCTGATAAAAAGAATCTGATATTTTCTATTAGTGAGTTCGAGACAAATCGCAAATTAAATTGAATTCGTCGGAAAACGACACACACACCAACTGCGTTTGTAAGTAGATTACTTAATTTCTACTTTGGAACAGCTTCTGGTGTCTGTGAATAGTTAAACTTTGAATAGATCTCACAGACTATCAAACATATAGGTAATGTATATCAACTTTTTTTTTAATGTTTTTCTTTTAAACTGTTGTATCCATGGTTAACGACAGCTTAAGGGACAAGTCAGTCATGCTCTTTTACATATATTAATTATTGTCTCTATGACGCATCATCATTCTTTGACAGATTTGCTTGTTTATATTTAATTTAAAATAAAAAATGAACTTAATCTCCACTAAGTAATTAAATTTTAATTTCAATTTTATTTTTAAAACTAATAAAGCATTATTTTATATGAGACTTTTATTTTGCAGAACACCTTAATTCTGGTTCTATTTTTTTATTAAAGGACCACATATTTTTTATTTATTTAAGTATTCATATATATTTTAGTTATGCATTGATATTTATTAATTGTATTGAGTATTATTCATATTATAATTTCTGTTTCTTCATTTTATGATTTCTTTACATAAATGAAAATTGAAGTATAACAAAAAATGTTAAACTTCAATTTTCTGGTTGTTACGGAAAACTGCTATATGCTATTACTACAAATTCTTCCTAATGAAACTAACAATGTGGGTACACATGCTCTGATTTTTTTATCTTTGTCATATATATATATATATATATATATATATATATATATATATATATATAATTTAGTGCCAAAATTCTTTCTCCTGACCTGCACATTTTAAAAAGTGTGTTTTTTAAACTCCACTTAGAAAATATTTACGACTTTGAAAATATTTACAAAAAATCTGAAGTAGCAAGCATTAAAAGAAGTATTCGGGTCAGGTGACAGTTTTCTGAGTTTAATAACCATCAACCTTCCCTTTTTAAATTGAGTATATAAGGAAACTAACGTCAGTTAAAGGGAAAGAAAATGCTACTGAGATTGTGAAAAAAGTTAAAACTTTTTTAGTGATCTTTGCTTCTGAAAGATTTTGTCACACCTTATCGCGCAGACTGAAATGCTCAGTTAAAGCAGAGGAAAGAAAAAAAAACTTTTTTAAAAGAGAGAAACGTTATTTTTTACTTCCTACTTTAAACAGCAGGACTGTAGATCTAGATAAGAAGCAAAAAAAAGAAAGATTATCAAAGGAAAAAAATTAGCTCACATTTGGACAATTTGGAACTTCAAGTGCAAGAGATAGATCTACGCATCGTAACAGATCTGACAGTCTATAAATATCTAAACTAGAAACAATAATGAAATTTTCTTGAAAGTAGTTCTAAGATTGCTGCTGAAGGTAAAGCTGTAAAGCTATATAGGGATAAGAAAGTATAAGATTCATTAAATGTTACGTGATAAAACGAACACCAAAAAAATTGTGCAATCAACTGTAGATTCCGTATTTTCATCAAAAAAATATAATAATATAAGTTTTTATTTTATAAAAACTCTTTTATTTTTTGTAGCATTTAAAACTGATGATGATTTGATAACATTTAAAATTTAATTTTTTTCAAGATCGTGATTTATTTTTGAGTGTGAATAAAGTGAGATTTTCATCGTGTGTTGATGCAATTTTATATTTCACGTTAACTTTAAAAGAATCAAATTTTCTTACTCTTATGTAAAAAATACTTTTTTTTATTATAGTAATCATTGTTACATAAATGCACTCTGTATATTTCATCTACGGTAATAAGGGATTTTTATAAAATATTTTATATTACATTAAAACTGAAAATAAATTAAAAAAATATAACTATGTTTATTGACCTGAAAAACGAAAATATTTCCAAAAAACTATTTTATTATTTTATAAATATTGTACTCTTTTTTCCCTTAAAAAATATGTACATTTCATTTTAGAATTTTAATATAAGTATTTGTTTCATAAATTACAGGAACTTAATTTGAACTGTTAATCTATCTAAAAAAAAACTGTCTCTTAAAATATATTTTTCCTTAGTATTGAATTTAATTACCAAATTCCTTATAAATCAAAAAGTTCTAATTTTTTCTAAAACTAATTTGATGAAAATATGTTTTTATGTTCTCATTTATATGTATCTATTCTTAAATTTTGACTAAACTTTAGACAAATAATGTAAACAATATTTTATTAAAATTAATTATATTTTATTTCATTAACCGTTGTTTTTAATAGATTGTATTAATATATTTAACATCCAATATTTTAGAATCATACAAATAAGTTAAATTTTGGTTTGTTTATCGATGGATGTATTATATAGAGAGATTAAAAAATATACTTCACCCATTATATGTTGACAGCTGTAACATTTACTTAAGAAATTATTTTTCAGAATTTAACTCATTTAGTTCACTTTTTTTCACAAATTTATTTGAAAAACTTGGATTTTAATAAGTTTTACAAATACTGTAAAACAGTGTCAGAAAAGAGTTAAGTTTAGTTTTGCTATATAATAAATCTGATTTACTACAAGAATAGCTAATGTGTTTTACAATATGATGTGATATCTAATCAAATTGCTTACATTACATTAATAGCAACTGCTAAAAACTGGTCCTTCATATTTCTGCTGTAGAAAAATCTAATGTCTTAATATGATGCGTATATACACACTTAATCCATTAAAAATTTAAATTAAGATGCAACAATATAAAGCAATAAAATTTAGTAAGTTTTCTAATCCCTGCTCACATTTGCTTTATAAATATGTTAAATGTGTTCTTTTGTAAGATTAAAGCATATCTATAAGCATTTTAGTAATCAGTTTATCCTATGAACTTTTCCAAAAGCTATGTTTATTTAAAGGTATGCGTAGAAAACCGCTGTAATTGTAAGGAAACTACATTAAATGCTCTGGGAAGATACTTCTTAGAGGCTAAAATGAAAAGCCATAGGAGCCTTGTTGGACAGGAGTCTCGCAACTGACAGGTCGTGGACATAATGTCCTCCAAGCACTCAATCCAAATTAATACCTCTGAGGTTAATAGGAGCCAGGACTTGGCTTCTCTGGCTTCATATCTCTAAATTGGAGACCAATATGGAGCTGCCATCTATGAACAAAATTCGTACTTCCACCCTTCTTGCGGGAGAGTGCCTATTCAAAAACGGAAGACGTGCTTTTCTGACTTCATTCGCCCAGTCCCAGACGGGTGGTCTTGGCTTTGCCAAGCGTCGTTAATAGCAACAACAATAGGTAAAATGATGTTCGCAAAACAATAAATAGAATAACATAAAATTTAAATTAATGTTGGTCACAATTTAGGGATATATTTTATCTGAAACAAGAATAATAATCATTTTGAAATTGTTTTTAATTTTATAAATAATGCTACTAACATTCTTTATCTAAAACAAATTATTTATAAAATTCTCACTATGTTTGGTAAATGCATTTCCTCTTTCGCAAGAAAAAAACATGTGTGAGCATTTTGTAAAAGCAAGGATACGTACTGAAGCTAATTAAATTGTTTTCAAATAGCAACATCAGTTGCATTTTCTAGTAATCGTTCAGTGCTTTTTTAACTTTCAATTAATGTAGTTTGAATAAAAAAAGGTGAATATGTTTATCTGAAATTGATATACACTATTAAATAATACTTAATATTTTGAAATATTTTCTTAAATAAATATTTCAATATTGTAAGGCATTCCGGATTTATTTTGTTTTGGAGTTACAAAAATTATTAATAGTTACGTAACTTATATATATATATATATATATATATATATATATATATATAATAGTTAATCGTATATTTTAATATATAGTTTATTAATATATCAGTTAAAAATTATTTTAACACCTATTTTTTAATTTTTTAATTAATACCACGTTAAATATTATCTAAAATTAACAACTGCTTAGATAAAACAAAATTTCCCATATAATTAAATTAAAATAAAAAAAAATGCATTACACTTATGTTAAATTTACTTGAAACTAAGAATATACTTCTTCCTATATTTTTACACTAAAATCATTAACATAAAATATTAGTCGATAGAAAACATAAGATTAATAGAAATCGGGATAAGCAAGCATTGGTTTGAAAGTAATAAGATTATAAGTAAAAAACTAAATATTAAGGATTTGAAATGAAATATTGAAAAATACTAGATTTCGATTTTTCAGCTACCCTTAACTGTGATGTGGTTTGCAGTATGTGTGCTTGGGTTGTAATCTTACTGTTCTAATCTTCGTTATTGTTCTCATCTTACTTAAATAGATTGATTGGGAATAAGTTTGTTAAGAAAATTTTATTATCTTCTACCTTTGATTTCAACTAACGTTTTAGAAATATATGGTGATAATAAAAGTGAATAGTGAATTTAATAAACTCTAATCTTTATCAATTAATTTTCATGCCTATCTTGCGAAAATCTTTATTGTAAAATAATTGAAATATTTATACTTGTATAAAATATGTATATTTATAAACATATACAGTTATTTAGATATAGATATTATAAGGACAAAGAAAAAATAAATAATGAAACAATGAATACTACATAAGAAATTTCAGCTTTTCCTTTGGGAATTGTTGTCACAAATTAAAAGTGATGCTTTCAAGATAACTTTTTTCTATGATATTGGAATTAAATTGTAATCTTAAGAAAACTTTGTATCTAATTAGAAATAAATTTGTCAAAAATATTTATTTCTAAGCAAATTATATTATTATCACAAATATTCTGGAATGAAAAATTACAAATGAAAATTAATCTTCCTTAAAATAATAATTCTTTATAAAAATATCTCTTTTCCAAAATTTTCACAATAGCAATAGAAATTGACAATTTATTAGCACTGATGGTTTCAGAATTATGAATTATTTAAAAAGATCGATATATTTATATGCATTTATGAGAAGTATAATTCTAATATTTATTCTTTAAAAATACAAAATACAAATGCATGAGAGACATTAATTAATCACAATCAAAACATTTACGAATTTGAATCCCAATGAAACATTTCTTAAACTGTAGAATGTTAAAATTAAAATCCAAGTTGTTTCTCACAGTATATATTTTGATTTCTGTTTTAAATTCAAATTCTATTATTTAAAAAAATATGCTTGGATTTTAAGAAAATTAAATAATAATTGCAATAGTTGACCGAAAATATTTTTATTGCATTAAACTCTATTTTCAACGAATAAATAAATACATAATACTATTCAGTAATTCTTTTGTGTAACTTATATGATGAAGTTTTAGTTTTCAACTTCTACATTTACAAAAGTAGGTTTCCTTAAAAATCAATATGTTGTTCAGTATTTTTTTTTAAATTTACATTCATGACAAAAAGAACAAAAAGAAGTTCCTGCCATTTTAATTTTGATATTGTATGCTGTAATTGTTGTCTTGTGCCAGCTAGGCTGGCAATACGAGGTGCGTGCACTACTTTTCCAACTGAACCGTAATTTAGTGAGGAGTCCGACTTCCTCAGTACACACATACCATAAATACATATCATATAAGATTCACACAAGAAAAGGACAAAGATAAGATAGGGAAAATACATACATGCCCGAGCCTGGATTTGAACACAGAATCTCCTTAACTACAGTTAGGAATCACTAGAGAGAATAGGCAGCTTTGAGATTGTATGAAATAAGAGTATATATATATATATATATATATATATATATATATATATATATATATATATATATATATATATACAAACTAGCATACCTAGTAATTTAAAAATAATTGCAGTCAAGAATAGTAGTACCGAACATTATAAAAAAAACCCAATGATGCACTTTAAACAATTATATTTAGTATAGTTATGTAGATAAGTGGAAAGTTTAAGGAATCTAACTAGATATTTACTTTACGACTTCATATTAGGTTTATCTTGAGCTGCAACAAGTCGATGAATATCTTATTCATATAGGAAATAGTGTTGTGTAGTTGCAAAGAACTAATATAAATTGTTTATGCTGGGAGATTCATAGGAATGAAGCAAATTGTATCAAGTAACTTTTTTCTATGATATTGGAATTAAATTGTAATCTTAAGAAAACTTTGTATCTAATTAGAAATAAATTTGTCAAAAATATTTATTTCTAAGCAAATTATATTATTATCACAAATATTCTGGAATGAAAAATTACAAATGAAAATTAATCTTCCTTAAAATAATAATTCTTTATAAAAATATCTCTTTTCCAAAATTTTCACAATAGCAATAGAAATTGACAATTTATTAGCACTGATGGTTTCAGAATTATGAATTATTTAAAAAGATCGATATATTTATATGCATTTATGAGAAGTATAATTCTAATATTTATTCTTTAAAAATACAAAATACAAATGCATGAGAGACATTACAGATTAACATTTTGAGGCTAAAACCTGAGTTTCATCACAATTGAATTTCGCATATTCGAACATTCACGTATCACGTGTTCAACAAATATTTTAGCAACATGGTCCCTGGAAGTGATGCAGGCCAATTACTTTAAAGACTAATTAATCTAAGTTTATAATAATAAAATTTAAAATAAACTTTTTAGTGTTTCAGAGTAACTTTTCTAAGAATATAAATTTAATTTTTAATTTTTTTAGAAAATCTTTTTTAATTTAACTTTAGAGCAAAATTTTATTGTATGTGAAGCATTTTAAATTCTTTCATTGATTATAAAATATTATTTTAAGCAACACTGTATCTAAATAATGGATTCTGCTTTCATTTTCTCAATTTTTAGTAAAGAAACACATTTAAAAATAAAATTAGAAACATAGAAAGACTAAAAAGCTGGATATTTAGTTTTTTAGCTCTTTTGCCTAAAAACTAAATATCCAGCTTTTTAGTCTTTCTTTTAATCTTCATGACAGGATGCTACATTAATAGAGGAAAGAATAAATCCATCAATGAAGTAATACTTGATTGAAGTTGCACTGAGGATTGAAATAGAATAAACTGAATTTATCTTAATCACTGCTTTTATAATTGTATGCATGACAAGAAAAATAAAAAAAAAAATAATAATGAATGTTTGCCGTAAAATGTGAAAGTTTAAAACATGACTCTCATCAAAGATACAGATAATCGGATGATTTTAAATTCACTTTTTGCATTATTTTGTATAAGTTTAATATTCTGAGAGAGATCCATTGCTTTACAAGGCACAATATTTTTCAATTTATTCTTCAGCTTGAATGTGATAGATAATTATCATTAAAGAAGTAATAATAACAAGTTTACGCTGCTTTTTTCAAGAATTTATATTGTTTCTGTGAGCATGAATATTTTATTAAATAATTTATTTAGCATTTCTTAAATAAAATAATTTACGTATAAAAAGTTACCTATTCTTTACTATCAGATCCAATAAGATATAAGGATTAGCAATTAAAAATATTTCTCAAATGAATAGATTTTTGAATCATTTCTTTAAGATATTAAATAATAAATTTGATTTGCATAAATTAATTGCAACGTAAGTTTTAATTGAATATGTAGTTAAGAGAATTAAGATATATATATATATATATATATATATATATAATCAAACATATGTATAATTTTTTTTATAATTAATCAATATCTAAGCTTAACAAAGTATTAATACTGAAGTAAAATATTTGATTTATTACTCTTAAGTTGAAATAGTTAAATTTTACTTTATTCATAAATGCTATACTTGAGAGTAACTTCTTATTATTATTGTTCATTGATATAAATTACTTTATATTATCAATGTATTTTATAGTAATTTATAAAAGAATTTGTTATTTGAAATGTTATAAATATGAAAAAAAATATTATTTCTTATTACAATTAATCCAGCATATTAATAATGATATGTGATTCTTATCACATCATTATTTCTTACTATTTCATTTACAACATGTTTTTGAATGATTATCAGTATTCCTTTCGATTCAAAATCTGGTTGGTTTGATTCTTTCATAAAATATTGATTTTTAACTGTTGAAAATTCCCTGTGAAATTAGTGCTCTAGTCAAAAATGTTTTAAAGAAAGTCAAGAAACTAACTTATCATTCATTTTCTGCTATATGTCATATGTATTGTTTTGCATTGCTTCTTTCTTTTTTTTTTTGCATAAAATGGTATCATAATATGTATTTAATTTAGCTTTTATTTTAATAAGTTATACAAATATTTTCTACAATCTTAGTGATTTAAGAATAATTTAACAGTGATTCAAAGACCAACCACCTAAGGCTGTGTTAACGGTTTTAGAATCCACTGTATAAATAGACTTAAGACAGGGCATTTTCATAGATAATAGGCCATATCCAAGGTTTCATAGAGATTAGAGTTACAGCATCTATGTTTTACTGATCAGTAGCACTTGACATTAAACCCAGAATATTGCGTTCTAAAGAGAATTTTAATACTACTAGGCCCTGATGGATCATAATTTATATATTTGAATGAATAACCCATTCAAATGAAATTCTTGTTTAAATTTGAGAAAAAACACTTTTTTTACTAGCTTACAACTGAGTGTTCGTGTGCATTACAACCTATGGCATGTTGCTTGTTGTGACTTGAAATCCACTTTAAACTGTGTTTTCTGGTCTAAATAATTCAGTGTAAAAAGTAACTGTAGAGTAAAGAGCAATACGAATATTATTTTACGTAAATTTGAATCAAAAGGTAAATATTTCTGCTTTGATTTAAAAAATACTTCATTTTTTCAAATATTGATGTCAAAAGCATTATATATATCATAATTTGTGATTTATTAAATGAAATTAGAAATATAATAAATATATCTGCATTTTAAGTTCTCAAAATATATTAAAGAGTACATTATTTTCAGAAGCATAAAATAAATATTCTAGTAATTATTATAATCGTTAAGATTTTATTCCTTTAGTGTATTAAACATTGAAATAACATCTGATAACTTTGAATAATGACTTTGTCGTTTGGCACTTCAAAAGAGTGCTACAATTGTTGAATTATATTGTTAGAAATATTGCTTGAAAGCATTTATTTCCATATAACAAGTGCCTATTGGGAATTCTACTTATCGAATTATTACGTTAACTAAGAAATCTACAACAATGTCATTTTAGATATTGTGTCCGCTTTTCATGGATACACAATATCATGTCATTTACGTTTGAACAATTATTTTCCTCATAATTAACACACATTTCAGTTAAACTATTTAAAGAAAGATATTTCCACATTAAATTTGCAAAACAGGCATTCAAATATTTTTTATAAATAATTAATAAAAATAAAATAAGTCTAGTTTCGTAGAAAATTTTAAATTCAACATACAATCTGGAGAATTTAAGCTTGAATATATTTGAACAAGAATATTAAAAAAACACAAATAAAAATAAAATAAAAAGAACACGCTTGATAATTCTTAAAATAACTACATTTAATTCAAATTTGTCCAAAGGACATCTAATTTTTAAAAAAAAAACTAACATTGAATCATTTGTATTAGTTTCTATTTTTTAACTCAAGATATATGATTAAAAATGTTTTTATGAAAACAAATTAAATTCGTGTCTTGTAATACTTGAAATTTGGAGAGCAAAAAAAAAATCTTCTCTACGCAGTGAATTGCTATTCTTTGATATCTCTGGAATAGGCATTCAATTGAAATAATATATTATGAATTAAATTAGGATTAGATTTCAAATCTCGAAGATGTTGCTATAAAGATAAATATTACTGCATTAGAAAATACATTTAGATATGGATATTAATGTAGAAGAAAAACATTTTTTATCCTTTACTTACAGTACTTCTAATAAATTCAATGAAAATTACATAGATATCATACATTTTCTCCTTATGAGATTCACTGTACTTACCAGCGTATCTTGATAAAAATATTCATATTTGTCCGTAAAGAGTACCAACTGTACAAAATTACAATGGTATATTATAGTAATTAGTATACTCTTAACAAAATAATTGATTATTCTCAAAACTGTTGAATATTATATGCAGTGAAAGGGGAAAAAAACAATTAAATTAAGTGAGAGTAAATGTAAATGCTGAAGCTAATAAAATGTTTTTTTATTTTACAAATATGCTAAAAATTGTCGGATCATCAAATATAATTGTGCATTTAATTTCAATCAACCCATTTGTGTTTCGCAATAACATGTTTGTTTTTAAAAGTTTCATGTTTCAGAATGCTGATTTCATAAATTGATTATGATTTTTAGAGTATCGCAATTGTATATTGAGTATATCGCAATTGCAATTGTATTGATGATATTTTGATTTGACTTTTATTTTTCTAATGATTGTAATGATCATTGTAATGAAAATCGCAATGATTTTTTTTTAAATATGAGACAGTTCGATAAACTTAAATATATGGGAAAATGTTTTATACAATATAAATTAATTATTAATTATGCTAAATAAATTATTCAATATAATATATATTCATGATCACAGAAACAATAAAAATTCTTGAAATCTTAAGTCTGAAATATAAATTTTAATTAAAGAAAGATTATACACATTCAAACACAAACACACACACACACACACATATATATATATATATATATATATATATATATATATATATGATGTTGTACAATTATTTTTAATGAATGAAAAAGTGTTGACATCACTATTTGTATCAATAATGACATATTTAATTAATTAAGTGAATTTATAGAAAATAAAACTATATGTGGAATATTAAAAATATGAGCATAAGAATATTTAAAAAAATATAGAATTTGATTTTTTAAGAAACTAAACCGCAAACAGTTTACGCTTTCATTTTTAATTTGCTTCAAAGAACTTTTTGGAAAATGTTACACAGTATAGTAGATGCACTTTAGAAGAAAGAAAAGTTAAGAGAAAAAGCCCATTACAGAGAAGGCAGTACACATTATTCTTCTGTTGAGTGAAGAGAGTGACATTAAGTCCTCTTTCTTTATTTCCGCTTGTTGCAGGTTTCCTTCCTGCCTTAGATGAATCTTCACGAGGCAATTACGGCATCATGGATCAGGTGGCTGCACTACACTGGGTCCAAGAGAACATTCCGGAATTCGGTGGAAATCCCAAGAACGTCACGGTGTTTGGACATGGCCATGGGGCAGCCTTTGTCAACCTACTAATGCTGTCCCCTTTGGCAAAAGGTTATTTTTAAAAAATGTATTTATTATATTGTGAGTTTTCTGTAATATAATTGTATCATTTGCAATTAAAGTTAATAGGAAAATATTGAGAAGATTTATTATATAGAAATATTATTTTCCTTTGATATTTGATAATAAAAAAATTTTAAAGTTTAATATATTAAATATATAATATATTTTAATTGAATAATTTTATAATTAGAATGTATTTAAAACAGATAGTTCAAATGTTTATAGAAATTCAATTTAATATGTGTAAATGTAAAATTTCATTTATTATTATTAATTTAGTAAATCCAATTTTCAATTTTTGATGTGGCTTTGCAATATCTATACATTTATAGTTAAACATATTATTAAAATAATATGAGAATGTTTTAAGTTTTTATTCAAGTTTATATATATTTCATTTCACATTATTCAGTAGTTAATTAATACTTAAAAATGATGTTATATCTTTATAATTGAAGAATGAAAAAGTATTCTAGAAGCATAAAACATCAAGCACAAAAAAAATGTATGCAGGCAGGAATATCACATTTGTAAATAAAAATTATACTTTATTTTTACTGATGTATAATAAATATTTTCAAACATTAAATTTTATTGCAATAGTTTTTAAATACATAAAAGCATATTTTATTCTTAACGTTATTAATTTTTATTTATTTTCTAATTGATGAATCATTTTCTACAAGAACGTTATAAATTACGAACTCTTCAATAAAGTTTATACTCTTTTAATTTCTGTCCATACAGGTCTATTCCAGCGAGCTGTTTTGCAAAGTGGATCAGCACTGAGTTCATGGGCCATTGCAAGAGATGCTCTATCTTACACAAGACAAGTAGCTACTTATCTGAAATGTCCAACAAAGGATAATGCCGCTTTGGTAGCTTGCTTAGGAAAACGATCTGTTCCTGATATTTTAAGCGCACCACTTCGTGTACCTGACCACCTTATAGCATTCGGACCGACTATAGATGGAGTGGTAATACCTGGTGAACCAGCTACACTCATGGAAAAACAAAACGATCTATTTGCTCAATATGATCTTCTTTTGGGAGTAAGCAGAGTTGAATACTATTTTTCATTTTCAAGTCAAGAAGACAAAATTGGCATTGAAGTTTCAAGGAGGGATCGCTTACTAAGAACACTGGTCAGAAATCTATTTACTTATCATCTTCAAGAGATTTTCTTGACTGTAGTGAATGAATATACTGACTGGAGTAAGCCGGATCAACACTCTATAAATGTACTCGATTCGACGGCTGATGCAATGGGAGACGCACTTGTAGTTGCCCCTTTGATCAGAACTGCAAATTACCATTCAAAATTACACCAGAAATACCAGAAAGGGACTTATCTCTATGTGTTTATGTACCAAACGGAAGAGAGCTACTACAATCAGCGCATGGGTTGCATTCATGGGGAAGATGTGCCATATGTCTTTGGAGCACCATTGGTCAGTGCCTTATCTCATTTCCACCGAAATTTTTCAAAACCAGAAGGTTCACTTTCTGAAGCCGTTATGACGTATTGGGTAAACTTTGTTCGATTTGGGTAAGCGAATCAATTTATTTCATTTTATAATTTTATTTAATGCACCAGTTATTGGTAAAAACAGATTTAAATGCACTGTTACAATACTTTTCAGCTGATAAATAGGTAAATTTATAAAACATAAATAGTAATTAATAGACGTAACGATCCACATATACTTTGAAAACAATTAAAACTTTTTTAGGAAATATGAAATATAATTATTTAGGCTAATGTAACTTAATACCTTTTTACATATATAATTTTACATGCCTTATATAATACATATAATAATTTGATAAATAAAACTATTTTAAGCGCTTGTGTTTTCTAATTTTTTTAACATATTTAATAATATTAAACGAAACATATTTTATAGTAAAAATAGATGAATAAATGTTTTACAAAACTGAAATTAATTTTATGTTATTTATCTATACATTACATAAGATAATAATGTTTCTTCTATAGAACAATTAATTTTTCTAAAAAATACCAAATATTCCATTTATGTTCTTTTATTCAACACTAATAAATTGGTATTTTTAATGCAACCCATTTTTATTTAAATAAATGATGATTGAAATTTATTGTTATAAGAAATCAAAAAAAAAAAAATGAACGAATAAGCTCAACAGCGTACAAGGAACAAATTAGCAGTGTGTACGTAATTTTGTTTTATTAGTCTATATAATAATGATATTCTTTGCAAAGAATCCCTAACCCCATTATAAGTTGATTGACGTAATTCTTTTGAGATCAGCAACAAATAATACTTTTATAAAAAGAACACTTTGCTTTATTGTGAAACTCAAGAATAAATGTTTCTTGGGATTCAGAAAACAAAAGATAAAATAAAATTTAAAGCCATGTTTTATATATCAGCAAATGACAGGTGGATCAAGTCGTCCATGAAATAGGCTGCATAGCAAATCGAGAAAAGTTATAAAACCTGTCCAGCCATGTTTCAGACAGGATAAATCTTGCATGAATCCTGATGAAAAATGTTTTAGAAAACTTTTGGTTCCTTGTAGATCTCCTTCAGTATATTTGAAAACGTTTTATTTTTAAAATTTAAAATGTATTGTAAAAAAGATAACAATTAAAAATAATAATAGGAAACATATTATTTTAATGTTTCTAAAAATTAAATTTATTTTTATGCAGAATAATTATATAAAAATAACATTATCATGCATTAAAATTTAAATTAAGTTAATATAAATTAAAATTAAGAAATATATTTAGTAAAAGCATTTATTATTTATTACTTAATTAAAAGTTTTAAAATAAAAAAGTTTTATTTTCAAAATTTATCTGAGAAACCATACAGTGTTTTTAATACTCTTTTGGAAAATAACCTATCCATATAATTTACGTATTTTTAATTGAGTACAAAAATTATAAACTGAGAATAATTTCTATTATATAGAATTTAAATAATATTCATTTTTATGTATTAAATATAAATGAAACAAAAATTTCAAAGGAATGCTTGTATTTGTAATAAAAGTAATATATATTTAAAATCACAATATATTTCATAGAGATTTCTAAGGGTATTGAGTTTTAATTTTAAAATATATTAGATAACGTATTGAATTTCAAATAACCTATTTATAATTGCTTTGGTATAATGAAAAGAGTTGTTCAGTACATTTGATAATATTGTGTTATTGAGTTATAAGAAAAATTTCGAAATTGTTTTACTTTAATAATTCGTTAAATAATTTTTGCTAACAAACACACTTAACTCTATATAAATCTAAGAGATGTCTAGAATAGAAAAATAAACTGACACTTTTTTCGTAATGTATATTTAAAAATTTATATTATTTCATTTTATGAAAAATCTGTTTCGTGTTTATTTTATTTTATGTGTGTTTTGTTTTTTTATATTTTATTTTATTTTATTATTATTATTATTTTGCACTAACGCGAAAATTTTAAGTTCATTTTTATGTTTATAATTTCAGTCCTATCATTAACGAAAGAAACTTATACCCAAATATATTTGTAAAAAATACTTCATAAAATCAAATAAAATATATGCCCCGTATGATCGCTTATTCTTTGGAATTAAAATTTTAAATGAGTAGCCAGATGTATAAAGAAGCACACTGTTTCTAAGTACTGCGATTTTTAAATGAATATACTGTGAAATTAATGAATGCAATTTAGGCAATAAATTGATAATACATTTTACATGAAAAACACTTTTAAAATAATTTTTAATTTTTCATCACTTAAATAGTCATGATTTTTTTTTATCAATTATGAATAATTTTTTGTGAATTCCCCGTTATAATCTTAACTTATTTTAAAAGTTAAATATCTCTATATGAAGCAAACAATTATATATTTCTACAGATACTTGAATCTTAGATTATATTAAATGTAATATATATAAATAAGCGGAAGTAATATTGGTCTAATATTTCTTCATTTTTATACTTCTTAATTTCTAATATTTTCTCAATTTATTAAATTTGACAAGAAATATAATTAATGATCTGGTTTTTCTTCATATTACTGTCGTTCATAAAATTATAGTTATCTTTCTATTATGAAATATTTATACATAAATATAACAAATTATCAAATTTTCGTATCCAGGTAGATTTAAATTTAGAGCAAATTTGAACCATTATTATGTATATTTTTCATAGCTAATTAATTATATTTGATTAATGGATTTATATCTATACGTTTGATATTTAGAAAATAATTGATGATAGTTATTTCTTTTATAATAGTTATTATATTTTTATTTATTAATGACATGCATGAGGAATATACAAATCATAAATTAATGAATTTTTTCCAATATGTTTAGAAGTAATTTAATTTTCTGAGTAAGGTTTACACTCTATGAAAAATAAATGTTAAAGAAAAGTATAATCGCACTTATCCAAAGATTTAATATCACATAATATTGTTAGGACATACTTTTTTTCATAAAAATTTTACTTAGATAATGTGTTAAAACAGAATCTAAAACAATTCCTAAAATGTTTTCTATTACAGAACAAAATTACTTTTACCATGAACTCCATTCATTTTTATTAGAATACTATACTGAAATAAATTGAAGTCTACAGAAAATGGATAGATCTATGCTAATCGATAATAAGATGCCTTTAAAATTTTCAATAAGAGCATTTTCATCCTTAGACATTTCTAAAAGTTGCATATCTGACATGCGAGTTACCCAAAAATTCCAATTGGTACATGAAATGGAAAGCAATATCGGCCACTTAAAATAGTTGTTTGTTTAGTTTGTCTTTATTGGGTAAACCTGTTTTTGTAGAAATTTCAATCTAATACGGTATCAATAAATGCCGAAAAATATTCAAATCTATGCTTTTATAAAATACCATTTTTTATTGCTGCAACGTTTGTATTATTGGAATAAGTTTTGTTTTCAAGATTTCAGTAGTTTGTGAAAAAATATAATTATTTTTCATTTGATATTTGCTTAGTAATTATTAAATTATCTTCTTTTACGTTATTTAAGTATATAAAACAAATAAACTTAAGTATATGAAACTGAAATATAAATACATATATAGAATTTTCAATTGAAAAACAAATAATTGTAAAAGAGATTGTGGAATAAAAAAAAATATAATAGATGAAAAACAACATATTTTTATTACTCTCTTTTGAATTTTGTAAAATACTTAAGTCAAACTAAGTTGTAATTAAAGACTTATTATCATATTGTTTTAATCTGAACTGAAAAATAGTCCATCCTAAAATACTTAAAATCTTTGGAGATGTAAGCAGTGATTTATACTAGTATATTAAAACAAAATATATTTCTCGAAAAGCTTGTCGTTGAAATTGAAATCTTAGATTAAGTTTTTATTCTTCATTTGCAAGTAAATTTAGTCTGAAATTATTATTTCCATTGTTTTAAATTCTGGAACTGAATATATAAAATAGTACATCAAATAAAATTGATATTAAATTCATACAGTAAATAACATCAGTGATAATATTCCACTTCTAAGTTATCAATATGTTTTCATATTCCATGACGCAAGGAAATCTGATGACAACAAGTCTTGATTGCTTTACCTATGATAAATTCAAAACGGCAATTAATGCTAAATAAATGCAGAATAAGTTTTTTTTTTACCCCGAACATAATAAGAGCGAATGTAAATAAGTTTCATTTATATAAATATTTTAATTGACAATTAATTTTTCTGTTTTCCGATTTACTCTAAAGGTTTGCATTCTTTTTCATTCACTTTAGTTCATTATTTGCTACTATTTTGCTTTACAAGTATAGATTAGTATATTAACATATACAATTTTATTGTTTTTACTGTCTGTCTAAAATTTAATTACTTTAAGTATAATAATTTGGCTCAAAGCTGAAAATGTGTTGATAATCTATGAAATATATAGCACAAATATTTCTGAAATATGTGCTTTATACAGTATTTATAAGCTTACACTTCTTATGAAATATTGAAACTTCTATGGATTTATTTATAAATATTTTAAGAACGTTCATTCTTTCAAATATTTTTTTCATCTCTCATGTTCAAAATTGAACATGAGATGGCTAATACAGCCGCAGCAAATTCTTTAAATTATATTTTATTTATATTCTGAAAAGATGAAAACATAATATTACACATAACACACACACACACACACACACACACA
>JAPDSC010087926.1:0-23835 GCA_026290005.1 Latrodectus geometricus | reverse complement strand
TATATATATATATATATATATATATATATATATATTAATAATTTTTATCATTCCATTTCTTCGGCATAAATCTTACCATGTTGACATTTTTGAAAACAGATATACTAACTGTGAGTTAAAAGAATATTTTGAATGTATATTGATATTATTTATATTTTTCCATTATATTTAAAATGTTTGTAAAAGGTGAAAGTTAAGTATAATAATGGAGAAAGCGGCTATTTGTGGTATTTTGCTTCACTTGGTAATAAAACTTGGAAACAATATTACCTATATTGGTGAAAGGGAAGTATACTAATTTATTTTATCTGTACGAAATTATTGATAAATTGATTACAGAATGTTTTTCTAAGATATTGGTCACAGAATAACTTTTAAATTGTATAAAAACAAAAACGTTGAGAATTTGTCGTCTTTTTAAATTGATTCATTAAAAGTATTGAGTTCAGTTATTCTAACACTCTTAGATCAAATTTAACTTTTTGAAATCCAAATAAACTTTTAAAAGAGAATGCTATATGCGCAATAATTTTTTTCATCTAAATATTTTGACTTGGAATTGATTACCGTGGGCGTTTTCTGCAGCATTACAGACTAATCATTATATATAACATAAATTACGATAATTATAATTTTCATTTCATTATAATCTTGTAATTATTGATGCTAATATTATGTTATATATGTACTGCAAGACGTTTAACAAAGGTATAAGCTTACGTAATTAAAAGCAATTAGTGGCACTCAAAATACGTTTCACTTTTTAAAAACCGAAATTTATTTATATTTTATATTTAAAAAAAAGTTTTAATGCATCTGAAATTTAAATTTTCCTTTCTTAAAACATGCTTTGACTTTTTAGCGCAGTAGTCTTGTTCAATGTGTAACATAAATGAAAGTTTCCAAATGAATATTGGCTATTTTAATCTACATTATATTTGTACTCCATACATTCATGACTGTGCAAATTACACCTCTCTTGTCCTTACAATCATTTCCCTTAAATTAGCACCTGAATGTACGATTTAGGACAAGGAAGGGTCGATAATGATAATTGCAATTCCTGAAACATAGGGTTTGAGATTACTGAATTAATTTCCAAGCAATTTGCAAGTAATTACTTCTGGTTTCAAAGAATTTTGTCTCAGAATTGTTAGTATTTTTAAATAACCAGATTTGCTACTTCCTCCTTAATTCCGTGAAAATTTCTTTTTAAGTCTTAATTGGTAATTGGAAGTACGCATTTTAATCATCCATTACTTAATAGACATTAATTTCTGCTCGAAAATTACTCAGGTTTAGACAATACGTAGAATGCAATTAATTGTTAATAGTCTTCGTTTCTAAATTCAAAAAATAATATCAATTAATTTTTGATTATTTTACACCAAAGGAGGAAAGAAGAAATCTATCTTAATGTAAATAAAACTTACTCTTGGTATACATTTATTGAACTATACTTCAAACAAATATTGTTTCTTAAGAAGCACAATTGCAAGTTAGTGTTAGCAATTATATTCAAATCATTTATATCAATATACATATTTTAAAATGGAGACTTGGAATTGTCAGCATGTTGCTGTAGATAATTTACTACGCCACACGTTTTATATAATTTTGATGATAACATTAACGTAATAAAGTAACTCTATTGAAAGCTTAGCTTAATTTCATATAAAATGCAGAAATTCTGCACTTCTCAAATATTACACATTGGCTTAATAAATAAATTTAAAAATTCCTACCCTAATTCTGATTTCTGAACATTTTACATTGAATTCAAAAATTATTCTTCACCTTTATAGTATTTTTCAATGCTTTAACAATTTATCTCCCATTTGTTGGGAAAACTTCTTAAACGTTATTCTCGATCCCATTTTAAAAATATAAATTCCCTGAGGATTTTATTAAATGCGGATATGTGTTTCAAAACGAAAATATTTTAATTTTCCTTTGAACTGTTTATATATAAAAATTAAACATTAAAGATTGTGAAGATTTCAGTACATTTGATAATATTTGAACTATAAAATGACTGACTCAGATCTCTTGTAAAATATATGTTAACAATTGATGAAAAAATTGATTTTCCTTGTTCTTAGCTATAAGCAACTTTATTTAGTTTTTTAAATGTAGATTAATCTTTATAAGAAAACATTATATAAGATTTAGGATAATTTTAATTCCTTCATATTTAACATGAAAATAAAAATAATAATAATAATTGTTTTTAACGTTTATTGGAAGATAAAGAATTTATATTTGTTTAAATATAATTATAAGAATATATATTGATACTTTTGTTTGAAATAAAAAACAAGTAATTTTAAAATAACAAATGCATTAAAGTAAAGTAATAAATGCATTACATTTTTAATGTATTTGGTATTTAATAGGTTCACAGTCATGTCTACATTATTTGTAGAACTGATTTATTTATATTTATAAAATATAAAACTTAATGTAAATGCACTTTTGTTTCCTCATTTAAATTATTGTTGTTCCTGCAAAATTTTTAAATTATTTTACAATTCGATGTATATAGAAAAATATTGATATTAAATATAAGATTTTTTTCCCAGTTATCTATCCTAAATAAATGTTATATAACTATAGAAATTTATGTGTAAATAGATCCAAATAAAATAATTAATGAAAGCAATCAAAAATTTACATTGCAGTTTCTATTAAAAGGTTTTTCTGTTAGATTGACGATATAAATTATGCTCGTTTACGGATTACATGCATGCATGCATTTCATAAGTAATGTAAAAGAAACATCTTTATTTTAGAAAAATGAAAATATTTTATACGTTAACAGCAATGACTGTAATTAAATTCCTGATTTCAGTCTACTTATAGTCGAAACTAGCAAAACATTATTTTTTTTTATATATTTTAATTGATCATCAAATTAAAGACGATAAATTTTCAGATGTCCACTCTTATTTATAACTAGTATTGGAATTTGTGTACAATAAGCATTCTTTAAAATAAGTTTTCATAAATATGGTTTCAATTATGTTTTTATCATATTATAATATATTTTGAGAAATTCATAGACTTGTTTCATAAGCTGAATAAATCATGCAGTATATAAAATTAATTTTATGACAAAATTTTTCAAAACAAAAAAATTGAAAAAAAAAATTAAAAGACTTGAACATTTTCATTGTCATTACATTACTATAGAATTTTCATGATTTTGAAAACATTCTCAGTTGTTATTATTACAAACAATGCGACAAACTCCAGCACCTTACTTGAAGTGAAATATAATTAATGTAATTTCAAATATTTGACATGTGTAACAAGGATAAATGATATGCAACAATATTCTTCATTTATGCAATAGCACGAGACTAAAGAGTACATTTTAACAATAACATTTGATTGTTATAAAAAGTTTGAATTAAAAAAAATCCTCAGTTGCAAAACATCTTCATTGACAAAGATACTTTTCAGAAATAATAATCACGTTGCTTCTTAGCTCATAGTGAAAAAGCTTAAAATTCTATCGATCTGTTTTCTATCAATATATAAATGAATGCAATGTAAGGATGTACAAAGTAAGGCTGCTAAAGAAGTAACCATCACTCACTGAGACAAACATATAGTTTTACAACATAAAGCCAACAAAATTTTCTATTAAAACCAATATGTTTGTCAATTAAAATTTTAGCTTATATATTACGAAATTTTTATTATTTTTAAGTGCCTATCATTAAAATATATATTTTGATTGTTGTTGGAATTTCATTCATACATCTAATGTTAAAAATCTCAGAATGACATTATATATATATATATATATATATATTGGATCGAATTGTTCTGTTAAATTTTTGACATTCTATGTTATAGGATTTAATAGTGTCAGTTTTCTGAATGTCCTGTTTTGTAGAAGGGATTCACATATATTTGATATCATCAAAATTTAATTAACCATTTTATGTATCTAAATAATGTATTGAGATCATTAGATGAACCATATTGTATGTGAACTATGAAAATGTATAAGAAATGATAAATTAAATGCATACAAATTGCTATAATTTTTAGATGTTGGTAAAAATAAATAATCTGTATTAACTAACATAAGTTGAGCAATAAAGGTTAATCTCTAACAGTTTATAAATTTTAATTTTATACTTTACATAAATCTAATGATAATTTGCATAAACCTTACATAATTTATACAAACATAAATGTGATAAAGTATACAGTTTTTTAAAGTATACTTAAATACAAATATTTTTACATTAATTTAGAAATTAGTGTTTAGTGTTTCCTGTTTGATACTAAGTAATACCTATTTTAGAAAAATGTAAGAAAACGGAAATATTTTTGTCAGAAATTGTTTTGCTATGTTTTATAGCATATAGGATATTTCACATTTTCCCAACCTTAAAAAATAGCAAATTTTAAACTTAAACTACCAGTTTTAGATTCTTTTTCCAGTCATATTTTCAGAATCTGCTATTTTTAGCCTATGCTTGCTGATATATGAGACAAAATAAGTTTGGGTATATTTCGACTCGAAGAAAAAAATGAGTGACATTCAACTTAAAACAACCTGTTTAAATTCGAATTGAGAGAAGAAAAAAACTCAAAATAAAAGAAATATTTTAGGTGACTTAAGTGATCTAAAAAATAATGCCTTTTCTTTGGATCAGAGAAGACGGCGTATGTGAAAGAAAAAAAAAAACTAAAAAAAGGAGAGAAATTTGACATTGTGAAGGAGAAAATAACAGTTTCATTTCAGTTATTTTTTTCAATACTTTCAAATACATTGATATTTTCCTTGTAAAGAAACTGTGAACTTAAAGTCATATTTTAGATCAAAAATGTCTTCCAAAGTTATGGAAAAGGGCTTTTGGATAGATTGAAAGAAACCGATTTTTAGGAAAAGGAATGGTGATATAAAAAATGCAATTTATACTTTTTGAGCAAGAGTCTAAAGGTGTGCAAGAGTAAATCCATCTTAACTTTAAGGGGACTTACTGATCGGAAACCATCACAAACCACGGATCAACGAAGAAGAACGAATACGAAAAACGTAACAGATGGGACTCTTGTTCTCTTAAAAAATCATTTCAACTCTGATATTACACCAAACGAAAGTATTTGAAAGAATTTACGTGCGTAGGAATAGCAGAAATGGCTTATGATCTTAGAACGTTTTCTTGTGGTTAGAATTATTAAAAATATTTTTCATGTTATGTCTATAAATTTGTGAACAAAATCGGTTTCATTCGTAGCGATGCTATTTTTATAACATTTTTCTTAAAAATGTTATCCAATAAAACATTTTAATCAAGGCTTAAAATAATAATATTGTAATTTAAAATACTAAATATATTTTAATATTACATAGCAACAATTTCTGAAATGTAACAAATTGCTTCATTTGGATGCGCTTAACACATAAGCATTTTTCAATCGTCTGTAATACAGCTACTGATATTAAGCACTTAGCTTTAAGACATACCTAATTTTACAAATATGCCATGCTTTTATAGTAATATTTCAAAAATAATATTTTTATACAAATCACACACACCATATTTTAAACTCAGATATTTTCGTTTAAATTATTAGAATCAATATGTTTCTACATAAAGTAGTTCAAAAGTAAAATAATGTTATATACCAATAAAAAATAGAAGACATTTCATAAATGACAATTGTCTACTTTAATTTTTTACTCTATCTTATTCTTTTAATAGCTAGTTGCTATTTATTTTCCTTTTGACACTACTAAAGATGGAATTCAAGATATGTTATGCAGAGAGGTGGTCAGTGGGTGTGCCTCGTAACACACTAGATGATTGAATATGTGTAATTCAGAAGCATATACTAAGAAGAAAATATCTATCTTTGCCTGCTATCTTTAGAGTAACCTCAGGACATTGTGAGCGCAAATCTGCTTCCCCTGCCTAACCGCCAGTATTGAAAGACCTTGATTGTGAAGTTGGAAATTGTGCTCATAACCAATCATTGAGGACCAACATTTTTGGCCCTTTAATTCAAAATTTATACATTTAAATTAGAAAAAATCATATTCAAACATTTACCTCAAAAATATGTCACAGTCATTAATTGAAGATACTGAACCACACTATGGATTGTAAATAAAAATCCACCAGCTCACCCCTTTTATGTATTTTTAGCTTTTGAATTAACATTTTACTTAAAATACATAACTGTTAACGTGAGTGAAATATCAACTCACTTGTAATAAACTGCTTCTATGTCTCCTTTTATAGCATAAAAGCACGTTCATTTCAAACATTGTCACAGTATATCATGTTTGAAATGAACGTGGATAATGATATATATCCACTAATAATAAAGTTCGTAGGTAAGTTATTTAAAAACTATTCTGCAATTAAAAAAATAACTCAAAATGCCAATTTTGTAACTGAGACTGATTTAAAATTAGAAAGCATAATGTTTATATCAAAATCAGACTAACTTAGGAATTGTTACCGAACCGCTAATGCAATAACTTTATATAGTTAATGAGCCAACAGAGGAGTCAAAGTTGTAAAGCTAGCAGATGGTACCAGTTGCAGCACCATGATGCCGATCCAATATGCAGAAATATGTGTGGACATGTAACCATCCATTTTTTTGTAAATATGTTTTCAGTAGTATTGAGAATTTTGGCTTTTAACAATTCAAAAATTATTATTCTTTGAACATTTCTAACCAAGTTAAATTTTATATCAATTTGGTTATAATTCAATCATCACAATGACAAATGCAATACAGAAGTCGCATGAAGAATCTTGAGGTAACAGTCAAGGGAATGATGGGAAGAAACTTTTCCGTGTTTTTAGATTTCTTTGGGAGTTCAAGTTGCAATTCCACCAATACAGATCATTAGATCAGCCACAAGATTTTGAAATAATATTAACTGTCTTTCTTTTAGTGGATTTCTGAATCCATTCATTATTCGTCAAAATATGCAAGGGAAATGCAGTAATGAGCATCAATGCACTGTATGGAAGGATTGCTTTGGCACCTCAGGATGTTGGATAATATGTTTGGGTGCAGTAATCATCACGTAATTGCAATAGAAAATATCAGTTTTTTCTTTTACATTTTATACGTAGTATTTAGAGTTCTATTGCATCCCATATGGAGTCAGTCAAACGCTTTACACTAGTTAAACATACATTCTTCTTGTCTGTAAAATGTACAGCATATTTTCTCCAATTTAAAATACGGATTTCACAATTTTTAAACATTCCGGGCTTCACAATTAATTACCCAATAATTGACTCCTGAAAGTAAATAAAAATTTCTGACAAAAAAGTCCCTGTACATTAAAAAATTTAATGCACACTTTTTTGACAAAGTGATTAATTCTTATGATTTATGTCAATTTCCTTTCTCATGATCATCTGTTACATCTTAAGGTTCAATTCAATATAAGTTATTAATAAATTATTGGTTGTATGAAATAAATTGGTAATTATTTTTGATAATGTTAAATGTTTCAAGCCCAACATTAATACAATTTTTAACGTGTTTAGGGAAGCTAACAAAATTCGAAAGGATAAAGGGAGTTTAAATTTACAAAATTCAAAATCCCTTTATCCTTTCGATAATCAATGTTTCTGATAAAATTATTAACTCTGCCAAAGGCATGCTCTGGATACTGACATAGGACGTCAAGAAGAGTGACTTTTCACCCCAACAGTTTTATTAAAAATTGAGCAATAAATAAAAAAAATCATACGTAATGTGATTATACTATTTATTTTCGGAAACTCTAATTATATTTGGAAGAAAACTTTTTGAAAGCTTATGGATAAAAAAAATTTCTAGAATTAAATAGTTGTAATAAAGACTCTGATCAAAATACTCTGAATAATGATTTTTGAATTTCAAAATTGTAGCATTTCATTCTAATAAGTGTATTTTATTATCGCTGAGGATCTTGGGCGCATAACACTTTGGCGTTTGTCACGTTTTGGACTTTTTGTTGAAAATTGAGTATCTCCTGATTCACTTGAATTAACTTAAATGATTTTCTGGCAGAGATCTCAAGAAAGCGATTGCATAGTGCTTGCCGTCATATCTGGTTCTGTAATACATAATATTGAGATTGCAATATTTTTTATTTTAATTTTCATATTGCTTTGGAAGATTCTTTGACATTAGTAAAATTCTGCTATTATTTTCTTTCACATTCAATGGACAATAAAAACAGTCATTGACCTTTTGTGATATCAGTATTTCATTTATTATATCTACACATTTTTTTTTGCTGCATTAATCAACTGAGTTTTTTCTAGTTTTCTCTTATCATTTACCTCAATAATCAAATTTCAGATGTTTTATTTATTTGATAATGAGTTATTTATTTGTGCCGTTTTGTTAATTTTCCTTATTGAGTTACTTATTCAATTTTCGTTTATTTCAAACTGTTTAAATTTTATCTTCAAATATGCTTTCTCATAATTATTTCTTCATTTTTTAATCTCTCAACTAATTATCATTATCATGAAAACTATATATTACCTCTGCAAGTTCATCCTCATAGACTTGATGTAATCAGTAGAATCAGTAGAATGATGAATCAGTAGAAGATTCAGTTTCATCTAATGGACTATATGAAATGTTTTATCCTTTTTTCATACTGTGTTAATAAACGTTTGACTCATTAATATTATATTAATACATGACTAATGCACCAATTTGATAAATAATCTTCATTATCTGAAAAAGTTTAAAATGACGCAATTTTTCTCATAACTTAACAAACATTTTAAAAATTATTTTTCACTTTTTAATATGTTCTTAAATTGTTAGATGATTTTCGCTGGATAGATTATTTTTCATTTCGAAGAAGATAAATTTAGAACTAGAATGTAACACAGTAAATAAACAATATTTAGAAGCATATTTTTTTTATAAAATATATTCTGTTGTGATAAAAAACCTATACAATGATTTAGTCGTTAATTAAATTTATATATTATAATTAATGTTTTTGCATCAATTTTAATTTAATAATACATTTTTTATATAAAATTGAGTGATGTAAATATGCAATTACAGAAATTATATTTACTACAATTTACTTGAAAAATACATTATAAAATAAGAAAAACATAAACATGCTTTTCTTTATTTTGTTATTTCGCATATCTATATGTCTGTATGTTTGGTGTGTGTGTATATATGAGGTGTTTCTCTTTTTTTAAGTATTTTTTATGGAAAACGTATGTAGAAATGCAGATAAAATAATAGCTTTAAATATATGCACAAACTTGAATTCTGCAATTTTCTGCAATTGCAAAAAAAAAGCAAACTAAATTAGTTATTTTCTTGAAAGAATGTTCGAAATAGACACCATCAAGAGGGAACATAAATCCAAAGAAGCAAGATATAGCAATCGAATTTTCAGTCTCCTTGCATTTTTAAATTTCTATATCTTACTGAAGCCAATGCATGGTTTGAGAAATCCAGCGAATGAATGATCAATATTCGTACCGTTAAATGTATTGGTAATCAATAATCTTTCAGGAAAAAGTTAACAGAACGGAGAAAAGTTGGGAAAAAAATATATAAAATGAAAAACTGAAAAAAACAAGGATTGCAGGACATTATTTTCAGATTCTAAGGTCCTTTTTGCCATGCTTTGCCACCCTTAGTCGCAAAAGGCGACAAAAATCGATTATTTTCCTCGTGGCTAGTTTTTCGCCAAGTCAAGGAAAATACTTGAATTTTATTTTGCCCAATTTCTTCAAAAGTTTGGACATGAGAAGAGTTGTTTGATTTCCGAGTGAGCTGTTAAACAATGTCACGCAATTGTGGACTTTTTCCTTGTTTCACCTCAACAAAAGGAAACAAATTTTCCCTGTGGCAGTTAATGAATAGATAAGAATTTTGTTAATTAAGAATTTCATTATTTTTTGTGCAGTGATATTAGCTCATGCTACAAGGTAATTTTGCATACATAATTAAAAATTAAGGACTCATATTTTCCTTTTCTTGACACTTCATAGTCTATCTAATTATGTAAGGATGATTTTAGGGTTATTTAAATTAAAAACATATATTATCAGTATTTGCTTGTATTATAATTTCATTAAGCAACGTCAGAAATGTTATGCATTTTCTTAATTTTTTTATGTATTTTTTTCTGTTCTGTTTCATTTGTTATTAAATTAAAAAAAAATATAATTTATAACTGTGTGTCATTTAATCTAGTAATATTAAAGATTAATTTTGTAGTTTTTTTAAATAACTAAACATATTTTTTAAAACAAAATTAATTAATGTTTTATTGAATTCAATGTTTCCAATAGAATGTTTTTTGCCGCTCATCCTGTCTAGTGGTTGGCATACCTGACTACAAATGGGTGGGACATGGGTTCGAATCCTGGCTCGGGCATGGATGTACTTTCTCTCTCTTTCTTGTCTTTGTCCTTTCTTTGTGTGTGAATGGTTGCCTACCCTATAAACGGGTACCTATGGCATGTGTGTACTGAGGAGGTCGGACTCCACACCAAATATGGTTCAGTTGGAAAAGTGGAGCAGTGCATTCCAGCCTGGCTGGCACACGACAACAACAACAATAGAATGTTTGCTTTTAAAGGGAATAAAATTGAACATTTAACAATAAGAAAAAAATTCTTTTCTCCAAAATAAATTTTGCGACATTCAATCTAAGAAACTCACTATAAGAACTGAATTAAGTTCCTGTTACGATACGTTATTTGACACATACAAATAAACGCCAAGAATCAGTAGATATAAACTGAAATGGTCACTTTTTTATGTGCCCCATCTTCACTAAGTATGATCAATATTTTAAATGTTAAGGAATTCCTTTTTCAAAAATGTTTACTTATTTCTTTTTCAGAACTATCAACACAAATTTTATTACAATTAATTTTAAAAGCATTTTTCTTTAGAAGAATTAGCACCCTTGAAAATTTTCTTCATATTTCTAAGTTTGTCTTTTGAGAATTATTTTCTTTAACTTTCCGATTTTCGTCTTGGAAATATAAATGCATTGTAGGAGAAAAGTATTTATTATTTTCCAAAAACACCTAATACATGTTCGTATAGAAGACTTATCTCTTTTTGGGTTATGTACAAAAAATTGATGCTACATATATATTAAAAAAGTTTAAGTAATATATTTTATTTTCACATTTCTATAAAAAAAGCAATGATCATAGGACTTTGCTTTAGTTTGTTTATAATGGTTAGTATGTGTAATATTAGTTAAACTATAAAAATCTAAAACTATCACTTATTTCCTCAAACAATTAAAAAAATTCATACTCAAATCATTTATTTTGCAAAAGATTTATAATAGCAACAATTTAACAATGTTAAATAAATGTTTTATTTCAATAATATCGTACTAAAATTAAAAATATTTCACTGTATAAAAATTTTAGCGATACTTAAAATTTAGCTTTATTTAAAGCCATTTTTTTACATTAAATAATTATTAAACGAAAGAGTTACAAAATTGAAACCTAAATATACGAATTAAATAGGAACATAAATGTTTTCAGTTACATTTATTCAAAATGCACTCTTAAGTAAATATTATTTTGATGTTAAGTTACCCTCATTAAGCAAACTCAATTTTCAGAGAGTAAAATCAATTTCCTATTATTGGTTATTCAAGTTACGACAGAAGCTAATCTTTTATAAAGGAACTTTTAATGAATTGCTAACATTCTCCGATTTAATTGCTTCGTAAAATATCATTAAATTCCATGAACTGCATTGAAATAATAAAGTATGCATTTAAATTGCTTTTGTAAGATTTTTAATTAAGAAAATATATCTTAATTATCCAATCTTATGTAGGAACTAAAAATGCGCTATGGTTTTTATGTTTTCTTCTCCTATTTCATACTTGTACAAAATGTATTCTTTTTAAAAATTAAGGTCCAGTCGAATATTTTTGATGTGATTTATTCCTGGTATTCGTGTATTCATGTTTAATCTATGGTGAAATAATTAAATTTTTCATTTATACTTTAATATTTTAAACTCTTAATAAAAATACATTTGTCTTTGAATAAATTTTAATTACCTGTCATGACGATTTAATTGAAATAAATTACAACATATTTAATTAAGTCTTTCTCTCTTAAATCTTTCGGCATATTAATTAAAAGAATAACTTAAAAATTTGAATAAATATTTATTGCCAAAGAAAATCTTATTTTCATAAAACGCAATTATCTCCAAAATATTACGACTTGTTATTGGTCAAAATCCATGATAATTACTAAAATAGTAAGTGGAAGAATAAAGAACTCACATGGGAATTTATCCTTTATTTTTCATTAAAATGTTCTTTATTAATAAGTAATCAATTTATAAATATTTTCAGAAAACAGTATAATGGTATTTTTATTTATGAATTGAGTTTTATAAAATGCTACAGAATACTAAAAAAAAATATTTTTTTCATGTCTTATATCCTTAATTTTTTATTTTTTAAATTTTAAATGCCTTACATTAATATTTATTATGAAATTGATTGCATTTAAGTCATTTTTCTTTAGTTTATATACAAGTGAATGTTCTTAGAATCTTCCTAAATAGTAAATATTTATTTCCTAAATAGTAAATATTATTAATTATTTCATTTGCCATCCATATTTATAGAGAATCCTGACTCATTCATGGAAATTTGTTATTTGTTGTACACATTATTTGATATTTGTTTAAGTAAAAGTATTAAATAATACAAATAATGATCAAAATGGAAAAAATAAAAAAACATGTAAGCAAAACAAAAATTATATATGCAAAATATATAACATGCAACATATAAGATGAAAAAAAATTTAATTGTATTAAACAAGTTATTTATGTTATAACATTTCATTTTCACCTTTCAAAATTTTCGTGAAGTGAATCCTTATTTTTTAGTACTATTGTTTATATAAAAATTAGTAATTTTTTATAAATTCAGCTAACTTATTACGCATTGTATACTGTCATTTTCCCTTAGTAATTTATCGTCAGAAATGAGTGTTTGAGAAATCTCTAATGAAACATGCATGAAATCCTAAGACTCTTTTAATTTCTTAAAAAAAACAAGATATTACTTATTAACTTAAATTTAAAAATTTAAGTTAATAAGTAATATATTATTTTAATTTAAATTTAAGAAAAGTTAATAAGTAATGTCTTGGTAAAGAGAAATTAAATATTTTGTTGCTCTTTGTTTCGCCTTTGTAATTGGATAAAGTTTTAAAATTAATCTTAGAAAGTTTTTCCAAAAATTATTTTCTGATCTAAAAGTCATTACATTTTTATGCATTACAATAAATATTTATATAAAAAAAGAAAAATTACTTAACTAAAAAAGGAAAATATTTACAATAGTAGGACTTAAATATATATGTGCATACAAATTTTCTGGGTGTAAACATTTACTTTGGATTTACAAAAGAGTAATTCAGAAATGATATACATAATCACAGCTTGAAATAAAATTTTGGATTTATTTCATTTCAAATATTAAAGTTTTGGCCATTTAAAATAGTCATTTCACATAAAGTTTCCTTTTCATTAAAGAAAAAAATTTTATTGAGTGATTATATAAAAAAAATATGTTATGCATTAAATAATTACGTTAAAGCATATCCCACAGTTTGAAAACCGATAAAATATGATGGGCGGAAAATGTTAAAAGAATGCAACTCGGAATCAAATGAATCACGGCAACCACTCATGAAAACAAATGGAGCTGAAACCGTAAAGTCTCTAAGGCGCACTTTTACCATCAATTACGTGCCATTACGTAAATAATCATCGTGTGCTTAAGGATCTTTAACGTGTCGCATTATGTGATCCTCTATATGTAAACTCGTAACACCCTTTGGCACCTTATCTTGAAAACTGAACCCATTTTTTAAATTTTCATAAAAAATAACATTTTCAATAACTTAATTAAACATTAGAGGTCGCCAGAAGGGCATAAAAGTGGAATATCTCTTGCAGCATGACGTAAAACATGGAAAATTATAATTCTTCTTTGCCTGGTCGTAATATCTGTAACGACATTAAGGAAAACTATCTTGATGAATGATGTAATTTATTGCTCTCACACTTCTGTGTGTAAAGAAATCGTCCATTAGGCTTATCGAGAGGAATAGGAGGTGCTTTAGGTTATATCTTGAAATTTTATGTGCTGTTCTGTAACTATGATAGCTCTTTTGAACCTAGATGTTTTCAGGATTCTTTGCAATGTTCACACTTTTTCTGGTTGCTGCAAATGGAAATTTAGGGGTGGTTTACAAATTCAAATTTTGCTTCAAATTTTACATTTGATGAGCATTTCTGCTATTATTTTCATAGTACTTTATTAAAAGTGCAAGATTTTTCAATCATTATTTTGGCGTGCATTCATTATTACGACAGTGTGTTATTATGTGTATAAGGACAAAATACATTGATTATACAGAAATTCTTTAAATACATATATTTTAAGTTATTGTATTTATGTGAAATCTCTCTTTCTCATTTTCTAACAATACATTAAAATCATAAAATTTTACTATTTAGAGAAAGCATAGTATGAATGTGGATACAGATAATATTAATTTCATATTATAATTTTCTTGGACATAATTATTGAATGATAACCCTTAACAATAACAACTTGTTTTATATATTTGAAATTTATTTTCTAAAGCTTTTATAAATTTTTTTCTCATTTATAAGAAATATAATTTAGCTACAATCATATAAACTTCATATTATTCCCTATACTGCTTCTATATATTAAAATCTAATTACACTTTTCTATATCCAAAAATTTATTCTCTACAACATCTCTCTCAGCTTAATGTTAAAAATTGTAGCTCAACAAAAACTTTTGTAAAAGCTCATTTTTTTTTTCAGAAATTTTGAATTCTTTTCAGTTTGCGATATTTAAATATGTTTTTTTTAATCAAGCTTTATGTTTCATAAGTATTGTAAATAAAAATTTATCTGATATCTGAGTTATTTTTTAAACACTAAATTCTAAATTAATCTCCAAAAATGGTGTTAAATCAGAAGAAACAATAAATCTATGTAGTTGTGCAAAAAGTGAAAATAATATGAATATCTGCTAACCAGTTAATTTTCTTGCAACTTAAAATATAAAAATATTTGGAATATTCTACTTTGCTTATAATAAAAATATGATATATTCATCATATTATCTCACATGCAGGTTAAAATAATCAATTAAGAAATATTTTAGAACAAAAAATACGTCAAAAATTTATGAATTTATATTCAATTTAATTTTTGTCTGAAAACTAAAATTTGCTATTTTACTGTCTGATTCAATTGTTATTTAAAAAGTCTGATGTAATGCAAAACCATTATTTGCATAGTAAAAAATTAAAATGCATGCAGTCAATTTTAATTATCATGCAATAAAAATTTACATCTTTTTAAAGTAATATTTTTTATATTTTTAATGAAATTATTGATACATTTGTGAATGCTCCCTTAAAATATAACTTTATTAAAGAACCCATTATTTGCGAAAAGGGAAGAGTAAGTAATCCATGCCATAATCCAAGTTACAATACATTTTTCTAATTAGCAGGAGTTTCTCGGAGTCCTTAAAGAAATATTCCAGCGTACAAAAGAATATACTATGCTCCTAAAATGAACCCGGCTATGTATCTACTCAAAAAGGATTGACGTTCGCTTTTCAAGCAGACAAGCTCGACATCTTTCATTATTCATAATGACAGCCGTTTCCCCTCTATGAAATGTTCGCCTAAAATATATTTCTTAAAGGTAATTAGAGTAGATAAATGAGACGTAAGTCGCAACATTTGTCAGCATCTTTAAAATGAGCCATTACCGGTAACATCTTACAAGAAAATATTTTACTAGGTTTCTCTAAAGAAAACCTTTCATTCCATGTTAACATTATGTTATAAAGTATTTATTTTTGACGCGTTACCGAAAGCTAGAGTTTTTTTGTATAACTTTGTTTCTTAGAATAATTTTTGAAAAATATCTCCAAATTATACTTTGCATTTCAAAGTTTTGAATAATTACCTAAAAAATGCATAGATCTATGTACCTAATTTTAAAATAAATTTAATTTTTTTCTGGCTTAAAATTCCTAATAAAGGAATTTTAAGCCAGATTTTGCATTGATACGTATAATTCAAATTTAGTAATTACGAAAATATATATAAACAACATTCAATTACAAAAGTATTGTCTCATTAAATATCTATATAACTTCCTTAAGCTTGCTTACATTTAAAGAAATAATTACTGTCAAATACTTAATTTATAAAAACAATTTGTAAAAGAAAATATACTGAATTTTACCTACTATGTCTCAGATATTTTGTAAATAGTATTTTTGTACACATTAATTAACACCTGAGATTAAAAAGAAAATTAATTCAAGACTTTCAAATAACGTACAGGTTACTTTTTAGGGTTGTAGATTTTTTATTGTAGAAAATATTGATATCAAAATATTTCGTGTTACTGCTGATAAATACGGGTTTTTAACTTCAGTTATTGTCAAGCTGATTTAGTTTTTAAATATTTTACAAAATATCAAAAATATTTCGATTGATAATTCTTTTCCTAATACTTAAAAATTTAAGAAATGCTTCAAAAGGCTGATAGATAATTATTCTTAATGTTCTTCAACACATTAATTAAAAATAAAATGCCTGTTAATTTTTAAATATTCTGAAGTTTGTTTAAAATGTCATTTACACATATAGAATAATCTGGGCTTATGATCGCAATAACCTAGTGGAAAAAGACGTCAATCTTGCCATCGAGTGGAAGCTTGTATTACCCTTGTCCTAGCTAAAAAATAATCATGTCAAAAGGGTCTGTGCACGATGAAAACTCCGTTGGGGGGAAAATCCTCCCCTGATTTAATGTGGGATTTATGGGGAGATACCAGCTCATGTATTGATTTAGTCACGTGACCACACCGTTCAAGTTTACTAAGTATTTAGTTATTTTAGAGACTTTTCAATCAACTGAAACAAGCAGTCAAAAAATACTACTAACAATACATTAACCTCATATTAAACATCTTAAAGTGAAGTAAGTTTAATTATTATATATGATTGTCTTATGATATATTACATTATATAATGATACTTAAACATTTAAATTCTCAATTGAAATTTCTGTAAACTAGATGTAATACTTGACAAATTACATTTTAATAATAAATAATAATATAATTTATATCAAACATTTTTTTTTAATTTCTAATGCATTATTAACCATTGCCATACTTGTAAATCATAATACTTTTTCAAGTTCAAAAATCATGTTTTACAAGATATACAAGCATGGCAAAAACATTATAATAGGGTTTTATTAAAATATTTCAAAATTAAAATAAAACAACAAAAATTCATTATAAGATTTTATAAAGCAATTAATTTTTTTCATAGCTTTTTATACAGAGGGTTCAATTTTGATACTAATAAAGTAAACTCTAATATGCTACGTGCATATATAACATACAGATAATATTTTAGTGGCTAATAGTTAATTGGTTCAAATTCAATTAACAATCAAATCCAAAAAACAAATAATAGAAGATTTATTTTAAGCAAATTTGGCTATTGTTCATTACAATATCTGATTTATTCCAATTATACAATTTTTTTACAGTTAAATTATTTATAAAACTACAAAAATTCGTTTCCTGAAATTAAAAAAGTGTTTTACGTCATTTTGACTAAAACTGCGAAATTTTGAACAAAAGTAAAAAAAAAATGTTTTCCAAAAGTAAAAATTCCAAGTATTTACTTCAAACAAATGGAGATTTCGACATTCCTTATCAACTATGTTACTAAGTTGATTGTTTAAAGTGATTTAACAGTAAATACAAATGTGTTGTACGTGTGTACAAATGTGTAAATGTGTACAAATGTGTAATGCTGCTTGATATGTTTGTCAAACATAAATGTATTATTAAATGAGAATGTGATAAACAAGATAAATCTTTGATTAATGAATATTACATTATAGTATATTTTCTATATTTATTTCAGTAAAATGAAGCTTAATACGTAATATATTTCACGAAAGAAAAATAAAATTGAATAATTTTAATTTTATTTTCATTATGTCAATGTATAAGTACCTTCATTTGCTACTAATTAGACTACTATGTAAATTACGTTAAAATTTACAGTTTAAATCGTTCAAGTTGTTCTCTTGCATTGATACCTTTATTTTATCAAAAATAATGTAATATTATAGAATTTTCCCAAAAATAGCACTGCACAATATATAACTTATATTAAATGATACAATACTAGAACACAATATTCAGATTTTTGATAAAAACTAATTTATTTATAAAATGAATTTATGTGTGAGCTTATTCAGTTGTGAATCCAAGTATATAATATATAAATGGGAAAATATGTTTGATTTAAATGTAATAAAATTATAAATATGCCCGAAAGTAAAGTTTTCTCTAAACATTGAAATAGTAATTTAAATTCATAAATATTCCAATTCAGATATTCATAACTAATTGAACGAAAGATGCAATAATATTTAAGATGCAATAATATTAACTTAGGAAATGTTAGTAAAAAATTAACAATGCATGCGAGCACGCGCATTTATGTCAAGTGACGGAGAAAATCAGTCCTGACAAAAAATATGTAATTGATTTTAAAGATTTTAGCTCAATTAAATGTTAAGTATACTTTTATTTTAAATATAAATGCCTAATTAAATTAGATAAAAAGTAAACTAAAAGGTCATTTGATTTTCTATCTAATCTAAGTGTATGAAATGCTTTTAAAATTGCATACAAGATAAGTAAATTAAAATATGAGAAATTATTTTTGGAGATAAATTACTTAATATTCTACATAATTAGAAAATGTTATGTTTTGGATTGAAATTAGAAAAAAAAATCATTAATTTTAATGACTTATGGGTAGCATTTGTTTTGTGATTGAGGCATGTAATCTATATTGTAGTATCAATATCCTCCATGTGAAATGATATCTTTCAGAGGAAATAGACAAGATCTAGGAATCTTATACTTTGTCTCTATTTCCAAATTATGAAGGTAAACAAATTTCGGGCCTATGATGGCAAGCCTACTGGGTACCTCCCTATTTAAAGATGCTATCATTCCTGTCCCTTGTAAACCTAAAATGTAAAAACCTCGTATCCGGGCATTTTAATTTTTTTTTGTTGATACTAGTATTCTAAAATGTTTATCTATACTTTATAAACATATCTCACAATTATAGCAGTTATGTTTTTATATATTTTAGGAAATATTTTAAATTGCATTGTAAAGTTAACATCATAAATTGAAATTATTTAGACTAAAGATAATTTCCATAGCTATATTAGAGAAACTGATTTTTGAATGAATGTAAGATCGTGATAATTTTTAATTGACACATATCTAAATTATTTATATAATTTTTAAATCTATTTGAATGATTAATCACGATATTGTTCATGTCTACATAATATACAGTTAAATCTTACATTAGAGTCTCAATGTAACACTATATATGTTTTTTATTAATGTCTATTATTTTACCATATTATATATAACTTTTTGTTTTCTAATTTGTAATATTATACAAAAATATAATTAAAATTTACCTAAAAACGTAGTTTGCTTTTAAATATAGAAATGTGTCCTATTTTATGATGGACCGCAGAAGATCAAATTGCAAATTATATATTTTTTAAGTTCAAAATATGTAGTATATTTCTCAACAATTTATTATACTTTGGAAAAAAAAACCCTACTTTTTATTTAGATTTTAGTTTGTTTGATTTGTGAATCTTGAAATGAAAATGTAAATAAAACGAAACATACTAAACTTATTAACATCAAGAAAAGTTTGTTTGGTGAGAGAAAATCAGATTGGCATAAAGATTTAGGTTTGCGCAGAAATTAGATACGTATACTTATCGTAAAATAATTATTCAAGATCCTTGTTGCCAAAAATTATTATATAAAACTATATACAAAATTAAAGTTACGGAAGAATGTACTTAAGTTTGACTTTTTGTACCTTATAGATATCAAATGGCTTAAAATATGCAGTATTTTTATACATATTACCCTTAAAAATAATTTAAATCAGTGCTGAATGTTAACAACAATAAATATTTCATAATACTCACGGAAACAATGCTGTAATTTATTCTTTTAATGAAATTTCGTAAAAAAGATTTATTATGTAAAATAAATTCTGATTTCAATTTCTTTACAATTTAAAGAAAATAAATCTAGAAAAATGTTTTTCCCTATTTTTTGAATAGGACATCCACGTTTCAAATATGCAATTCTTAGGGGCTGTGAAACTCAAAAGCTCGAAGTGTGCCAGAAACAATTTCCTTTCAAAATCTTCTTTGATTTTACATTCTATTCAGGAGCTGTTCTCGAAATTGTGAGAATCAGAAATTTCAAATAATGGGTATGAAAAATGTAATGAGAAAAAATATCTATCGCATATAGGAAAAGTATGAAAAAAGAGAATTTGATTTAAAAATATATATATATTTATTAACATTAAAAAAAATCAAAATTTCTAAAATGTAATTTTTATTTTAACAGTTTATGATTTTATATGTTTATTCCTTAATTTATTTCATGTTTTCAGTGGTACAACTTTCATGTTTTGAATCCAAATTTAGCTGTGAATCCTATCGATAAAATATTTAGGATATTCTTTCTTGGTTTTCAGAAAAAAATGTCATAATCTTGAGGATAATGGTGTCCTTTAGTATTTAAATTCTAATTCTTGTTTTTCTAATACACATGCTAATAAAATATGCGTTTTCATGAATTTATACTTATATATTCAAGATAAAAAATTAGAATAACTAAAACTATATCACTCTTTATGTAGAGATGAATAATTATGATTAGGGTAACAATTTTTGTAAATTAATTAATGTAAAGAATTTAGATTCTAAATCATGCATTTATAATCATACTGAATAGGAAACTCCAAATATAATATGGATAATAGAAAATGAAAATTTCCATGACCATATGTGTACGGGTTCAATATACCTTATTTGTTACACAATAGGATGAATTTCTTTGTTCCTAAATACAAAGAAACAGTTTATTTGTTGTGAAACAAATTTGAATAATTTATCTTACACATTGAAATTTTGTGTATACTTAGAATAAAGCAGCAGATTAAAATAGGTATGTAAAATTAATTTGGATATTGTATTAATTCAAAGAATTTCGGATTAATGTAAATATTACTTAAATAAATATTTATTTCAGAAAAAAACAAACATTTATTCAAATAATATTTAAAGTTTCAAAAATTAAAAGTATTTGGTTTCATGAATATCTCAAGAATGAATAAATTCAAAGATTGAATGATTTTATAAGTAATAATAAATGAAATTAAATATTCATGTACAAATAGGAAAGAAAATTAATAAGATAATTATCAGATAAATCGTAATCAGATTTAAATATTTATTCTCATGAAATAATTTCCTTTCCCTATATATTCAGAAACCGAATAAACAAAGGGTGCTTTCAATTTAACCAACCAATTTAATTATCTGTGTTTATTGGAATCAAATAGCTAAATATTCTTCCATTTATTTATATATAACTTTAAATCAAATTTTCCCAAAAATTAAAAATAATATTTATGTTTAATTCCCTTTAATATTAGTAAAAATATAGAATTCAAGATTGGACATGTATATAGGATTTCACACATTTTTTAAGTTGGTTGGTATTATTCCATGAAAATGTGAAAATACAGACAAAATCCAATTTTACTCCATGTCTTTTCTGATTGAAAAAATCTAGTCTACAAGATTTAGAAAAGAAATTTGAGTACTTTCATATTTTCTTTAGAATACATTACCACCAAATCCTTTCCTATCGTGTTATCGAAGTATTACGAATCGAGATTTATTTTGCTTTAGATTCTTATATACTAGAAAATTTTCAGCCTTTCAACAATCTATTGAAGCTGTATTTTTTAAGTCTTTAAAATAGAATGGGGAGAATATGATAATCGTTTTATTTCTGAAATCTGTCAGAAATTGAGACGGACTATCATTTAATATCTTTGCATTTCAATTTCAGCTTAAGGAAAATGTTCAAGTAAAAAGTGAAAGCTCTCATGGTTTGAGTCCTTGCTTGCAATAAAAACTTCCTTGATAAATATTTTTTTGTTTTATTTATGCATCATTTTCAGAATCAATATTTCAGTTTCTTGCAATTATTTTGGAGAACCCACAACATGTTCTTTTTTTAATCAAAACAAGAAGTAGAAAATGTGCAAAAATTAGAATTAAGTAAATTATTTAACTTATATATGTATATAAATATAAAAACAGTTTCAAGAAATGACACAATTATAAATAAGACATGTGTTCACATACTTCGTATCCAGCTATGTTTTGTCCACTAAATTTAAATTGGGTTAAGTAAAATATGTTTTGAAAGCTATATATTTTTTGCCCTTACATGTATTATCATTAAATAAATGATTATAAGTATTGACAGAATAAAATTTAAAAAAATTAAGAATAAAACTTAATATTACCAACATTCTTGGAAAACTTGCTAGATTTAGTTTACTTTTATTAATTTTACCTAATTTCATCATAATTTCAATTGAATGCATAAAAATGACTATAAATAAGAAGGCATCAATGTTAACTGAAGAAATCTCTTATTTATGCACTTGAATGCTTCCTGTTATTCAAAAATTCCTAAATCTGTTTATTTTATCAGTGTAAATAGAAACTGAATAACTTTTAAGGAACTAGCATTACTTGCAAAAAAACATGTCATCATAATATTGGCTGGGCATTCAAAAAATGCATCAAACTAAAAATATTTTATAAGTTTTCCAACTTTAAATGTTGGCTGAATTTTTAACGGATAATCATAAAATTTGTAATATTTAATTGATCAGAAGTAAAAAAAAAAACATATTTTTCTTTTACCGTATATGAATTTTTCACATAATTAGAAGTTACTATGTTACTTAATAAATTTTGAACCAAAATTTTATTATACTATATGATAAAGAGAGACAATATTTCTTACACTGATTGAAATAGAAGCATGTACAATAAATATCATATATTTCCTTTAATCTTAGTAACATTTTTATACTTTAATCAGTTAAATAATTTGTATTTTTTTCTCACAATTAAATATTCTAAATTCATCATTGAATTTAATAGAAAAAACACTTGCAAATTAATAGAATTTGAAAAACTTTGAAACATTAATTGAAATAAAACTATAAAAAATTTGTGACAAGACTCTTTTAAATGAATATGTGAAATAAATGTTTTAATAAAAGATTCTTATATTTTGTCTATCAAAATTCAGATAAAAACGATTGTCATTTTATATTCGTGACATTATTTCAAAACGAAATTATGATACTATTCAAAATCATAGAAAATTATTACCAATTTGTTTATATCATTTCGAATATTTTTCAATTGATAAAAAAATAAGATATCGTATCAAGATAATCGAAAGTTTACATAGTCATTTTAAGACCTTTTATCTACTTTTTCAAAAATATCAAAATCTGGAATTTTGGAAAAGATGAATTTGTATGATCATGTTGAATGTTATACTATACATTAATTAATATAACTGTTAGAAACATGATATATTTTATAAGTGATGCTAAATCAAAATATTGCAAGTAATGATAACAAAAACATTAGTAAAAAAAAAATTACTGTACAGTTTTGAATTTTAAAATCTTTATGGAATATGAACAGTTAATTTAATTGGAAAATGCAACATAT
>JAPDSC010087925.1:0-11401 GCA_026290005.1 Latrodectus geometricus | reverse complement strand
TCTTTCCTAGGAATATTTTATTAGAACTTATAATAAAATATTCCTAGTGTGAAACACACAATTCATTTTAACTGAATCTCTTAAGAAATAGTTTGCAGCTAACGAAATTATTAAAAAAATAAAAAACAAAATTATGTCATTTAAGGATATGCAGCATATGCAGCATGATGTCATTTAAGGATGATATCATTTAAAACTATTATCTGAAGTCTCCGAGTCAATTAATTGTTCTAGAAATAAAGTAATGTCTAATTATTTACAATTTAAAGTACAGATTAAAGTTGAAATTACAATTCCTTGTTAGAAAAATTAAAAATGCAAAGTTATCTTTTATTACATCATTTATTGAATTTTAACAATTTCATTAAAGAAAATTAATTTAATATAATTCTCTAAGTTATTGAAACTCTCTCTTTCCTTACATTTAAATTTTTCTTATAATCTCAATAACCTGTCGATGTATGAAGAATTATTTTAAATAATTTTAAAATAAAAATGCCCAGAAGTTATTATTCCAACATGGATTCTTTCCAAAAATGTTTCAACTAATGTCTTAAAAAATAATATAAAATTCTACTGTTTCCCCATTATATTCTGATGAAAATTATACGTACATTTAATAAATTCAACTGTGTATTTATAACAGATTCTTAGATTTTTTGCGTTGGCGATTTACCCCCATTTTAATCTATTTTCTAAGATGCGCAATTTAATTTAATAAATTAAAGTAATTTATGTACATTTTTTGTTACATGGAAAAAATAATAAAGGTAATAAAATATTTAAGTATATAAAAATTTCGTATATTAATGTAATACCATGTTCGCAAGGCACTTTTGAAAATGGCTTAAGACACGTCTAAACTTTTCCATGATACCAATTTGTGATAAAGTCAGAACTGATTATCTTAAATCAGTTAGACCAATGGACTTAAATATGCTTCAATTGATTTAACACCATATTGTTTTCTGCTATTATTGTCAGTGTTTATTGAAATGCTTGAAACCAATAAAAACATACAAAAAAAAAGAAACTTTTGACTAACAATTGATAAAACAAAATTATTTATACAAGTATGGAGTAAACATCATAAAATTATGCTGTGTTTTAGAGGAAATGTGTTTGTCAATGCCATTTTTTAGTTTTATAGTTATCATTTGAAATATCGTAATCTTAAATGCGGACATTTTGATCAGTAACCGCTTAAAAAACGTTATCACTTATAAAAGTTCAAAAATTTGTAGTATCGATGATTAATAAATGAACTTCTGATCTAAAACCAATATCCCTTAAAGGAGTTTCGACTGTGAAGAAATGAGAACGCTGGTTTTACTGTTGTGTCTGCACCTCAACTTATCAAATTATTCTTAAATTTATTTAAAAAAAAAAAAAAAAACAATGTTGTGTGAACGGCTTATAAAATAAAAGGAGCGAAAACATTGCACCTAAAATAAATTTTTTACTATTATGCACAACAGATATATTTAAACTTTAATTATTATGTAAATAGACATGCGAGTTCATTTCTTTATTCAGAAATGAATAAAGAAATTAAAAGTAAAATGTTGAATTCTTGTTCATCACAAAAATTATGCTTCAAATGATCCTTTTGTTCTCTTTTTCAGATGCATTAAATTCAATATTTCAATATATATATATATTACATAGAAATATGATAAATTAAAGTAATCAACTTTTGAAATTATCCATTTAAGTGACTAAGTTAATTTATTAGATACTTACTTTTAAGCCCCATTCAATTAGCTGGCTATATAATGCTTTATTAAGTGCAATATTTGACTGTGATTGCAATTTACTGCTCTGTGGAAGCAAATTGTTTGGTTTGCACTAAAATGTTGAAATATTTAATTAAAATATATTTCAATTTTAAAAAGAAAATATAAGGTTTTCGTAACTTACTGAAGCCACATCTTGCAGACACTTAAGCCGATAAATTAAAAAGGAAAATATAAATTAACTACATTTAAAATGTTTTACTCGTCTTAAAGGTCCATTTGACAATAGTATAGTTTAATAATTTGTATAAATATATTACATTAAGATACTATCTTATGAAATTTGAAATTTAATCATGTATCTCAAAGGGTTAAATTCTTTTATTTACTCTCAACACATTTCGTTTTCTCTGATCAAATTAATTTCTCAGCTCCACAAAACTCATTCTTCTGTCTCGTTTGTCCTTATTTTTGTTCACTTCGATTCGACTCGGGAGTGCCTTTCTTTTAGATTTGTGTTCCTTTTTTCCTCTGTTCTTTTGTCTTCTTTAGATTAATGTTGCCGCCGTTCGGCAACACAAAGTATATCTTTAATTATAGAGAAACATCTCGCTGGTTCCGCAAGTTCAGTTTATACTTGTTCTAATACCGCGCTTTTGTTTTCGTTTTTTCACCGTTTTTCTGCGAAACCACTCCGTTCTACTTCTCAAATATTTATCTTTGTAACTACTATCGTCTGCACAGTGTGTTGCATTTAGTTTGGACGGAATGGCAACACTCTGAAATCACGTGGCCATCAAGAATTAATAAAGTCAGTTGTAGGTTCACTCTCAAAAGAGCTGGAGGGAAATCCGAAGGGAAATTAAAGTTGTATATTACAGGGTTATCTCTGCTGATTTGTAATTTCGCTTCTTTTATATAGAAATATACACATCAAGAAAGAAAGAAAACGCTCGCACAAATGGAGAAACTTAGCCATTCCGATTTTGCTCTAGGAACGCAAACTAGAATATATGCTCTTCCTTGAAACGGAAGAAATAAAAAACCAGTTATCTTGAAATTATATCCTTTTTTTGAGCGCTGTTTACTTGTGAGCACTTCGTGTTGTTTACGAATTTATCAAAGAGAACTTTCGTTTTCTACATGTATCCGTAAAAGAGAACGTTAAAAAGAAAAATTAAGTTTGGAGAAACATAAAGATTCAAAAGAATATTATTAAATGTATAAATATTTTAATCTTTTAAACTAACTTGCAAAAAGCATTAAATTTAAAATCAAAGTACATAATTTCAATTTCTGCAAATTTCTTAAACATTAGACTATTTTAACGATTGGGAGATTTTCATTTATATTAAAACATTCACACACATATTTCCAAACATTAAACTTGTCCAAACATTAAACTTTCCAAACATTAAACAGTCTGATTATGTGTATGTACCTCAATTTTAAATGCTATTTTAAGTAAATTTAAATAAATTGCTTAAATTTTAATATAAATACATAATTGAAAGAGAGTGTTCAGAGATTTTTCAAATAAAATAAGAATTTTTTTTGTTAAAATCATAAATAAACATAATGAATTTGAAAAATGATTATAAATGTATAATTTTAAACTTTATGCAAAATTATTATTATCTAGTAAAATAAAATATTAAACGTAGTTTTAAATAATTTTAAATTTGAACTTTAGAAGCAAAAAATTTAAAATTTTCCAATAAAAACTATTTTTAAAGGAAAAATAAGAGATACATATATACTCGTTATATAATTCTGAATTGCTAATTTAAGCAAATTGTATCACCAAAAAATTTCGCTCAATTTAATTATTGATAAATAAAAATATATATAAAGCCGTTATATTAATTCATTTTTAATAGAACAATTCAGTTGGAATAAGCAATTCTCTTAGATAATCACGTGCCTAAAAAGGCATTTCTGGAAAAAGATTTTATAAACTTATCAATCATAATGCTGAGAATTTCACTTATTATGGGCCAGGATATGTGCAATATTTTCTCTGATATTGCACATATCGGAAAAAATAGTGCTAATAAGATAATGCTAATAAGATAATCAATCCAATAATTATCTTATTAGCATTATTTATTCAATTACTGAAGGAAAATATATTCAATTACTTTAAGAAAATTATGTTTCCGGAAAACCAATCACGATAGGAAATCTTTAAAATTTCAAACTCATTATTCATTATTTTTTCAGAAATTAAAGTTTTATAAGAAACGGAAGTTCTACTTAATAACCAAACATACTCATCAAAAGCTGAAAAAAACGTTAATAGGACGCCTGTTTACTTTTAGGTAGATAGTGATTTATAACATTAAGGAAACAGTTTGATAAGACAAAAGTAGTAAAAGGAATTTTTAATTAATTAATTGTAATTGAACAAAATATCTATAAAGTTATTAACTTAAAGTTTTATATTAATATATCACACTCATACAAACAAATTATATTAGATAGAAAATAGAGTGAAAAATAACAACATTTTTACATACATAAAAAAGCATCAAAACCGTTGAATGCAAACTAGTATTTTCTTCATCAATTTAATGAATATACTTTCCAACAAAGTATTTATACCTGGGTTGTCTGCAAATCTATCTCATAAAAATAATACTGAAATGATATTTCAAACAATTTGATAGTTTTTGGAATTCATCAAAAGGTTTCGTAACGTTTTTATTTTATAACTTTTAATTTTGGCATCGTTATGAACTACATTTTTAATTGTTCGCGTATAATTATTTAGGACTATTAATTCATAAATGAAAAATTTAGTTACATTCTTATAAACTTTTATACAAAAAATTTTAAAACATTTCCAGAATAATATTTTTCTGTTTTCCTGAAAAGTATTATTGCTCTGTCAAAAGTACTTGTTAATGAAAATGTTATAAAAAATCGGAACTTAACAATATTGATGTCATTTTCCTTTAATGTATGGTATCATTGAAAAAACTCTTATAAATAAAAATTAATGAAGTCTAACAAAGAGTTTTATAAAAAGAAATGAAATTGCACATATAAACATATCAACGTAATGTAATATCTATGAAAAATAGTCGTACAATTGTATCTTTACTTTCTTAGCAAAAAATTGCTAAACATTTAAGAAATCATTTTAAATTTTCAAATAACTGGGACATTTATCAGAAACATTTATAACTTTAATATTAAATCTTAAATTTCTTCCTCGGGGTTATCTTTTTGATTTCGTTAAAAAACAATCAATCCATATCCAGTGGTTCTATCGTTAATTATCTAGATTTAGGGTTGTGAACCTTATGGTCAAGGTACGATTTTTTCTAAAGAAACGTTTAATGAAAGCAAAAAATATGCCGTCACACAAATAATTTTTACTTAATTATTATTGAGAAAACATTAAAACTAAATATTAAGAACTCAAAGCTTTTCACTGACAAAAAAATAAAATAAAATAAAGTTATGTAATTCATGTATAACATACATGCTGAATTCATCTACTAAATGATTTCAAAGCGAGTTTTAAATGATATTCATCTATGAAAATAATGATTTGCATGTATAAGTAGATGAGATACAATTAAAGAGCATGATTTACTTTCTTCAAACAGTTAAATGTACCTGGAATTGAATTCCATGTCACAAAATTTTCGTTATTGGCATTTTTACTTATATTATTTGTCAATCTTTTAATTCCAATTAATTCTAACCTCTCTCTTTTTTCAATAAGTTTTTTAATCCATACTGAACTAGATTGGAAGTCAATCAATTGCATTTCAAATTTTTCAATTTCCAATCAATCAAATTGAGACAAGTTGGGTTTATCAAATAAAATCACATAAGGGTGTACATAATACACATGAACGTTTCCGGTAAACTGAGAAAATCTAGCTGAAAAAACCTTGATTGAAAAATCAGTTACGAAAATAAATTCTTCAATAACTTTTTCTTTGTCTGATTTCTCATGTACATCTAAATATTTGGTTTTTGTTTTTACAAATTTGGAAAATATTTGTAATTTTTTGTGATACATCGTTCCTAAGAACCTGCAATTTAGCGTCAAAAGCGTAAATGAGATTCATCATGAAGATAATTGTTTTTTACTTGTGCTTTGATGCTTTATTTTCAATTCATTGAAATGTTGGCATATTCTTGTAAAAATATCGATTTTGAAAGCCACATAACATCTAATATCTGTAGATATTGATCAATTTTCTCTTTGTTTAGCAGAAACAGTCGGATTTCTTCCAAACCGTTAATAAATCTTCGAAGTTCGCTCCATCGGCTTAACCAGCGAGCATAATAATACATCCGTAAGCCATTACACACCGAGTTGACTGCATACAATAAAGCATCAAACTTTTACTTATTTATAGACTGCGACGATATAAAGTTGATTATTTTGGTGTTGACCTTCTACATTTCAGCTCTTTATTTCATTGTGTTCCGAAATAAAGAGGTATCTTTTATGCACTGTATTATTTTATCTATTATCAAAATCGTCAAATAGTAAGGATACGCATGCTAACCAGGTTTTCTTCAAAAACTCTTTCTCTTTTGTTTTAAGAGAAAAAGAGTTTTTGAAGAAAACCTGATTTACTATACGAAGCAATGATATTTCTAACCAAGTAATTTGACATATTTAATCACAGTGACAAGCTATGCTAAAAAGGCAATTTTTAATACATATTTAATCACAAGCGTCGACTATGTACTCCGTCTATTGTTACATTTGTGCAATTAATTCTCTTTGGTTTGGGTTCACTTTTCTGAAGAACGGATTTGGGATTTGTTTTAAAATACTACTTAACAAACGATGTTCTACATCTTTACTAATCACGCCGTATTTCTCGGTGGAACGAGTTTTCTATTACACTTACAGTCTAACTCATTTTGTTTTTTGCTTAACTAGCCATTATTAAATAACAGTTAAAAATTGTAAATGTAACACAAATAAACTAGATAAACTTTTAAAGTTGCGACATGATGCGTAGTATTTGTAAACAAATTATACGACGTTACCAATTGCAGTCTGAAACGTATCTAAGGCATGACAAAAACAAATGAGCTTTCTTTCCGTGCGCTATCTCCGTAACCGACAATTTCGTAGTACTGGCTCACTCGCGTTCAGCCTTAATACTTTATAGAGAACGTTGTTGTTTTTAATTAAAATGCACACCGCTTCAATTGATCGTGATCCCAAAATATTGTGGTTGATGGCGTACCATTGGTTCGCTTCTACTGATATCAATATTATCATGAACATAAAAAATAATTAATTAATTCGTAAAAATCATCCACATTTATGCATTCATCATAATAGTAATAAATTATAAGATAGTAATAAATTAATTCATGTAAAAATCATAGTAATAAATTATTTCCTTTAACTGTTTTTAATAAATTATTTATTTATTTAATAAATTATTTCCTTTAACTGTCCTTTAACTGTTTTTTATTTCCTTTAACTGTTTTTAACTGTCATTAAATTTTTAATACTTAATTTCTTTTTGGAATTTCAAAATATCTTAGAGAATTTTTACGAACATTATTAACCGAACTATTTTATATAAATTTAAACTCTGTTCCTCAATAATTTTTCTAAAGCTTTCACTAACTTAAAGTATTTTTTAATATATAATTTATTAATTTCAATAAAATATTTATAAAATTAAAAATTAGTTTTCCAAATTAATTTTTTAGATCCAATTATCTTTTTCGATGAGAAAATCTAAGAAAATATGGCATTAATTTTAAAATTGAGTCAGTTGTAGCTTGAAGTAAACCTTTTTTTTGTTTTCTGTTCTCTAAATTCACTTAAAATTTGAATGAATGGCTGATTAAAGAATTAAGCATTTTTTTCCAAAATAATTTTAATTACTTTACATTTAGATCTTTACTTTATTTACAAAATAATCATTAAATTACTTTTTCAATCTTAATTATTTTGCTCTTTGAAATTATACAAAAATAATTAAATATTAAAATTATGTTCAATATTATTTTACAAATCTTTTATTTAAAAAACAAAACTGGCTTATTTGTCTCTTTTTCACTCTATTGATATATCGTTAGAAATCGCTAGAAAACCAAAGAGAGAAAACCAAAAGTTTGAAACAATTAATTTTACTTTCAATAGAAACGGTTAACGACCGTCAACTATTTTCCCGCTTATTTTGAATTCGATTGACTTTTTATTAGAAAATATTTAATTATATTTTTAATGTATATATAAAACAATTTTGATGCATTTATGTACAGATATATTCTATTTTGCTAATTTTTAACTTAATATAATATATTCACAGGGCCGGCGCTAGGGGTGGGCAAGCCGGGCCCCTGCCCGCGGCGGCAACCTTTGGGGGTGGCAAATTGGCCCTAAAATTAAATTTCTCAAACTTTTAAACATTTTCTCTTTCTAAAATAATTGAGTTTTGACCCACGATATACTAAAATTTTTTGTTTAAAATGAATCCTATTTTTATGCATTAAGATATTTGGAATCAAACCCCTAACACTCTGTATATATACAGGGTGTTTTTTAAACATACAGCAAAAATTTGTTTCGAAGATACAGGTTGAACAAAATTTTTGACAATATAACAACATTTTATTACCAAAAATTACAGGTAAAGTTTTTTAATCTACAAGAACTGTTGAAAATAATGACCTCCAGCTAGAATAAGAATGCAAGAAATTTAATGACTTTAAAAATTATAAAAATGGATTTGACGAAAACTATGTTCGCCCTGTATCTTCGAAACAAAGCGGGTTCACAAAAATTATCAAAGGACAAAATATTCTTAGAATAGTCCAGGGAACAAACCCTTGGATTTTTGGCGTATGTTTAATAAACACCCTGTATATATTAATAATGTATGAACTTTTAACTATTTGAAATGTCAAAATATTTGAAATGTAAGAAAACTCACAAGCATAAGAAATTCCTACTTAAAAATAGCTTAAAACTTAAAGAAATAATTTTTTTATTATAATTTAATCAAAGGGACACAATAATAGAATTTTTAAACATGTGTCTTAATTTGTCAAAACATGTATCAAAACTTCAACATTGTTGATGATTGCAATTTTTTAGTCGTTTTATTTTACCATTAATCGTGGAAAGGGTTTAGGGAAAGGGTTTACTCTTTTAATTTTTGCTATAAAGGGGCGGCATTTTACCTCTTTGCCCAGGGCGGCGAAGCTGCTAGCGCCGGCCCTGATATTCAGTTTATGTGATTTTTTTATTTCTACTTATCAAATTACATTCTAGATTCAGTTTTGCTTTTTATTGTCTAATATGTTTATTTCACTTTATATTGAAGGTTCTTTTTTTGAAATTGTAATTTTTCCGAAATTCAAATCTGTTTATTTGTAACATCGTTTACTCATAATATTAGATGAACTTATTCCAAGTGATTTACACCTATTCCTTTCATGGAAAAGAATAAATGTTTCAATATTCTTTCAGAGGTGAATTAAAGCTTATATTTTGTTCTAATAGTTATCAAAATATAAAAGAAATTCTATAGCAAACATTTTTTAAATTAAATTCTAAAAAATTTCTTTATAAAAATATTTAAGGAATGTGTCTTAAAACAAACTTATTTAATTCTACAAATAAATATATAAAAAAAATCAGCATTCAATATCCCCCAAAATTCGATGACAGTTAATATAAATGGTTCCAAAGATGCCCCCATCATAGTGAACATCGACATTTGAAAATGGAACGTATACATTTGGCATTAAGGCTTTGTAACAAATATCAAAATTTAATCAAACTGTCATCCATAGCATTGTACTCCCACGCTCTGCAATACGCACTCCGCGAATGCATTCAAATCTTCTCATGTCGGGGATAGGGGGAAACCACGTGACCATTGGTTTCTCGAGCAATACGCAGAGCCCCAGCGAAATCCCAACAAAAGAATCGTTTTCATTTCAAATGACAATTCTTTTCCTAAAGAATCACTCCAATTGTATAGAATCATTCCTTTTCGGCAATAACTGCTTGTCGTCTGCTTTGGGGAAACCATTTGCATTATTCGTTCTCGCTATTGTCAGAATTTGTTGCCTTTTCATCGTGCTGAAGCTAAGTAACAAAAAAAAGGGACTTTTTTGTGAATTGTCTAAACACAAAAAATTGCATCATGACAAACACAAATAAATCGAAAATTTTTCTTTTTATTAGAAATATTAGTATTAAACAAATACATATACTAAGAAAAATCATTTTACATTCATATTTTTGTACTTTAAAAAATTCAAAATATACAAGCTCAAAAGAAAGTCTAAGAAAAATAAATAAATATAAACATTTACTTGAAGAATGCCATTTCATAAATCAATCACTACTATCACTTATTTCTTGTTTTACTACTTATTTTAAGCGTATTATTTTAAATTATAGTTAAATGACTATATTTAAACTTGCACAAAGTTCTTAAAAAAATAAAAATCTTGAATTATGTATGGTATGTTTATTTAATATATAATAACTAATACTCTTCAATTAGTATTTCATAATAAAAAGATGATATATATCCAGATGTTTTTGATTTCAGACTGATTATGATAAAATTTTCAGATGTTTTATTTGTTCTGATTCCCTGCTTGGCTTTCGTATAGTTTCTTTTTCATTTCTACTGTCACTTTTTATCCTAGACGGTTTTTTCAAGCTACAGCTACAGCGTAAATTTGACCACTACTGTAAGTGCTTACATCCGATATTAGACATTGAAATCATGAAATATAAAACTGAAATTCACAATGCTGTCGTAATAACATTCAACTGACGTCTTATTTTTGATATTTTTCCGATTTACCTACTTGTAACACAAATGAGTTACTATAAGTGAAAAGAAGACCAATGAAATCCTTGAAAATAAATGTAAAAAAGTTATTTTCACTAATAAGAAAAGTATCGAAGGAATCATTCTCACCATTATTTTACTAAGTATATTTCAAAAAGCAAGAATGAAGATAAGGCAATTGAGCAATAATCGTCAACTATCAACAACAGTGATAAATGATGGGCATATTCTCCTACAGGTGCAAAACACATGCTATGGATTGGGGAATTTCTGAAGTAACGAATTTTTATAAAGGTAGTTTGCATCGGAGGCGATCTTGCATGTGATATCATACATAATTCCATTCTCTTTATGGTAGCTATATAATCATCAATTAAAAAATTTATTGTTGTTTTATTATTTTAAAGCATCATTATTCTGAAAACAAAAACTTTTGAATACTTTATAAAAGTAGCTTTTTTAACCACTGAAAAAGGATATTCATTCCTTACAACTTTATTATAATTTTCGCATAATAAATCTGTGAAAGTCCAAGTAACGAGCATCAATTTTTCCCTTTTTCCTTTATGCGCATTTAGTTTTCCCATATTCGGCTTTATTGCTATCTTACATAAAATAGTATCTACAATTATTGAGAAAAATGTTTGTTTCGTTTCATATTGGTTTGCATAAGTTTATTTCTATTTTTTTTAACTTTTAACAATTTCAATCAATTTAGCATATTTATTTTCAAACTAAAATTTTTGCATAGTTTTCAAACGAAGCATACACTTTTATTTTGCTGTAGAAATTCTTTCCATTTTATTTTTGTCATAATTTTTAAGTATATTAATTCAAATAAAC
>JAPDSC010087921.1:0-12492 GCA_026290005.1 Latrodectus geometricus | reverse complement strand
TATATATATATATATATATATATATATATATATATATATATAATTTTAGAAAGAATAGAGAAAATCAAAAAAAAAAATTACATAATATCAGACATTAAATGAGCATTTAATTTTGTATATTTTTTTTATTGTACAATAATGAGCGTAAGAAAATAATTTAAAAACAATTGCTTTTAATTGATATTCTTTAGTCAAATATAATGTCTGAAATAAATTTCTTTTAGGGATTTAATTTCTCATGATCAATGCAGAAAAAATTTAGAATCTTCTACATAGCTCTTAAAAACAGTTTGACCTGATGTTCTAAATATAGAAAATACATAGCCTATCTATAAAAGTATTTTTTAATAAATAGAAATTTGTCATATAATTCCTGTGTTCTAGCTCATTTGCTGAGATTACATATACCTTTGATTCGTGTTTTAATTTAAAGTTGTGTAATTTTGAATATGTTTCTGGATAAAATTGAAGCAATAAAATAAAATTCGTTTTTTGCTTCCTAAAAATAATTTTTTTCATAAAAATAAAATGCTCTAATGTAATGGATTTCAAAAACTTAAAAAACTCAATAGATTAAAATAAATTAAAAATTGAACTATATTGCTCTAAAGAAATATATACTATGTACAGTTTAAAATAAAAGAATAAATTTCGTTAAAAATCATTTGAAAGATAATAAAAAACAGTTTAAGTTACAATATACTTTTTAATAACAGTGCATATTGTTAGAATTTTATATTAAAATTTGATAATTTAAAATGTATTTCTAAAAGCAAAAATGCTTTTTTTTTTTTTTTTTTTTTTTTTTTTGCTGTTTTTAAATAATTTTTTTTTACATGAACATGAAAATAGAAAACAATTCTGTGCTAATAAGTTTAAAAACATATTAAACATAATAAAAACAACTGAATAAGACAATATAAAAGTATTAGTATACAAATATCCCATTTAAATGATGAAATTTCATTATAGACAACAATTAGAAGGGTTTATTTTCGCATAATAACGAATTTTGTATTGTTATTATTTACTTCCCCTACATAAACACAGATGATAGCTAGATCTCTTTATGTCTTACATTTAGCTTTCTTTATCTTTATATTTAAATCAATGCTTTCAATAACACCATCACATTTTACTTGCGACAGGAACACATCGGTCGATTTTCACCCCTATTCATAACCAGACAGGAACTCACCCCTATTTCTGCTTCATGGGTTCTGGCAGAGCAGATCTATTAGAGATTCCCTCCACAGAATGCACGCAATAATCACCTCGATGCAGAAACCTGGGATGTGTTTCTATAGATGAAAGAGTTGATCAATCGTATCCCGAAACTCAGTTTCCAGGCGTATTGCATAAATCCAACCGAAGGAAAATGTCATTCCCAATTTAGCCTCCTCTTCAATGCCGTGGAATTCACAGTGAAGCAGAAAGTAATTAAAGTTTAAGCATGATTGTTACGAATCTACTAAAGGAGCCCAGTTTGAGATAATAAATCTGGGTTATGGAGAAGTGATTTGATTATGGTGATAATATGGCGATTTATAACCAACAGGCGTTGTCATAAAGTAAATCCCGTTTTAATATTATGGACTAAGAAATTTAATCAAATTCAAACCTTGCATCTAGTTATTGAAAGTAGAAGTGGGAACACATGTTGTAAGAAAAGAAAAGGATAATTTAACCATACCAAATGGACTTTGTTACTACATTCTCTATTAAAAAATATTTATAAAATTATTATATCAATTTGTTTATTATTGTTTTATTATCACAGAATACTTTTAAATATTTGTTTAAAAGATTAAAAAAAAATAATGATTAATAATTAAGTAACTGGATTTTCGTAGAACGTTTTTCTTTAGATCAGATGAATAATGAGCAAGAAAACAAAACATAAGACTACATTTTCTTGTAAAAACTTAAGTTTACCTTATTGTTACAAAATGATTTAAATTAATCAGAAAGATATTCCATCATAATTTTTACTACTTAGCTTAATCTTATTCTATAAACAGTAGAACTTAAATGTTGTGTTAATTTATATATTATATTATTTTAAAAAAAGTGTTTATAAATTTAAAGTAAGTGTAATTTTTTTAATATTATGGTTTGTTTATCATGTATTTTATAACAATTAAATAATTTTAATCATTATTTATTTTGTCCTTCCACATATTTTCATCTAATCGCAAAAATCAAAATATCTAATCTGAAATTTACTTTTGATGATGTATTATTTTAAAATTGATCACACATAAATAACTGGCGTCAAACATTCTGTAAATTAGATAATTGATTTTGACTTTGCTACACTGGGAAGAAAGAAAATTTAGAAAGTAAAAAATAAGGCAGACTTATTTTTGTGAAAGATTAATTTCGTTTTGGATTATTTGACTTCTACTAAGCTACTAAGAGAAGTATACTATTTGAAAATTTCAGGCGTTATAGGAAATAGTAAAAAAAATATAAAAGATTATGCCAAAACCTTTTATGCTTGGTTTTATTTTTTTTTTCAAAAGATTTTGCTTTTTCATTTTAAAAATTATATAAATTGCAACTATTTAATAATGTACTGAGTTACATTTTGATTTCTCTTCTACGGAGAAATTAAATTATCATTTAAATCAAATTTTGTATAAATTAGTGCTATAATGAATTTTTGGTAACCATTGTGATTTATTATTTTTTTAATTTTACATAAACTTGATTACTTTGTATAATCTAATATAGACATTTTAACTAATGAATGTATATGTAACACCAAAAAATGTTAGATCTGTGAGTGATGTTATATCTTAAATATAAAATAGTACTTTTGATACTTGGTTTAATATTATCAAAAATTTCAAAACACTCCTGAGGGCTTAACAAATACACTAAGAATTTATTTTTATCCATGAATTTTTAAGTACTCAATCATTTTTCTTGTAAGGATTTTAAGACTTATCTGAAAATATTTCAAATTCAATAGATAAATACCTATACTTTTTAGGATAAAATAACAACTATAATTTTAAAAAAAATATTAAAGGAATAAAAGAGTTTTTTTTTTAATGATATTTCATAAAATGTTTTTAAGAAATCGTGTAATAACATGTATTTTTAGTATATAAATTTGTTAAAAAAATTAATAGTATCAAAAATTACTTGCTAGTATGATAGAAAAGAGTTCCATGCACATTTAGAAAGAAAAGTTTGAATACACTAAAATTAGGATCCAAAATGAAACGTGTTAATATATACAAACTCTCACCTTTAAATTGTTTCCAAAAATGTGTAATATCAATATTTTTCATATAAATAAAATTTTCAAACTTTGCTAACAAAATATTGGGTATAAATTTTAGTACTATAGAACAGTTACAAGCACAGTTGCAAAAACCCAGTAAATCATTTAAAAACACAAGCTAAATGTTCAGAAATCATGAATTGACTCATAATTAACAGCAAAATATAATAACAGAATAGAATTGCTTTAATTCTTTATGATAAGTTTTCTTATTTAAACTTACCCAGTTTTTCTCACAATAAGTTAAGTGTAATTAAAAAATTATTAGTTAATAATCCTTTTATAATGGTCAGAAAACAGTTCGTTTTAAAATTGTAATTATAATTTTAGATCACATGCAGGGCAAATTTTTATCAGTTTGTAAATTTTATAAATTCATTACAAATAATTCGTGTACTATTATATTCTTAGATAATCAACTCTAAAAGACGTTTTGAATATTTATAACAAAGCAAATATCTTATTTCTCTTAAATTGCATGTTAAGAAAAAATCGCAGATCCTTTTATGGAAATTGAATTCTTCACTGTGTTAAAACTTCTCTGGATAACAATACAATGTACTGCATCTTATGGCATATATTACTATGGAAAAAATACAAAATCCTTCGAAATAAAAGCTTTCAGGTTAATGTAGTCTCTAAGGTTGTATAATGCGAAAGCGAGTTTTGCATGAGATATTCCAACAAACAGCAAGTAGAGTGAAATGTTACTTTATTTAATAAGCACCGTCCATACAATTGCATAACTCTTTTAAACGCTGGTATTAAACGAAAGAAAATATTCAGTTTCATAAATGTATTTGCTAATTGTTTAAGAGAAATTTTTGCAGCATGAACTTTATCCATTTTAGAAATTATTTAGTCTGGATTATTTTCAGTTTCATAGTTTTGAAAATGAAACACATCTCTTGCATTTAAGTATTTTCTAATGGCCATCTTATGAGCTGTTTTTAATTAGTAAGAAGAGAAGAAACTGAAAGTCATATTCTGAAATTAAAAATTCAACGAAAATAAAACTCATTTAAGAGAAATCTTATGTTTTGATAAAAACAATCCATGATATTCAAAGCTGTTCGATTACAAATAATTTACCCTCATAGTCTGTAGAATATTAAATGCAAGTTTTGTTCAAAATCAATTAACAATTTAAGTGAAAAATTGCAAATATAACTTACCAATTTTCTATCTTCATTTGAATAAATTAAAATATTAAATATATAGTTCTAACTGTGTCATTACATATTAATACACAAAATTGCTTATACTTCCATTTTTAAGTTACTTTAAATATTCATTTTAAGCATGCATTTTTAATTTTTAAGCAGCTATAAAAGTTTATATTAACCTTTAATGCTAACAAACAATTTTTTAAGTAAGTTTTAATTTTTAAGTAATAAGCAATTTTTAATTTCATTGTTGTCGCATCCAATCAAAACTTGGAATTTAAGAAAAAAAGTATATAAATTGACGAGAGTGATGCTTTTTATTTTATAGGTAATTTTATTTAAGAATAAAATCAGTCTCCTAGTGGATACAGCATTTGGAAATAATTGTTAGTAAGCACTTAAGTGATTTTTTAAAGCAATTATTTCGGATGCAAATATTTTTCATTGATTTGAAAGATTCCACACATATATTTTTACCATAAATTTTATGTTAAAAACAAATTAACTTTGTTTTATATTAATCTATTAATAAATATAAAGCTCAAAATTTTTCCTTTAAAAACATATCAAGCAGTCTCTTTTAAATTCTTAATTATCCAAATAAATTAAAAAATATTACCAAGTTATATATTTAATTTTAAAAATATGATTTTTAATAAAATATAAAATAAATTTAATAAAACTGAGATATGAAATTTCAAAGTAAGAAGGTTAACATATTACTAATTTTATATTTTATTAAATAAATCTATGTAATATGTCTATGTAATTAAAATAATGTAAAACTTAAAAATATATTTCTTTTTGTTGAAACTGAAAGTTATATATACTTTCCTAGTATAAAGAGATCTGATACCCAAGCGATAATAATATACGATACAGTTATAATCTAATATATATTTTTGAAACATAAATTTTCTATTCAATGTTATTTTCAAATTTAAAATATAAAAATACTTCCTTTCAAAAAAAAATTCTGTGAATATTTACCTTTATAAGTTTATCCCTTCGATATTTCATTAATTAAGTTTAAAATGTTTTTTTTTTATAATTTATAATCATAAATGTTTTTTTTTCTCTTTTAATGCAAAAATATGCGTTAAGATTTCGTATTAAATTAATAATTAAGCAAATAATGTTAAGTATTTTCTGAGCTTTCAAGGTTTTCTAAAATATGTTTATAGTACATGCATTAAAATATTTTACAAGCTTTTTTAAAATGCTTAAAAAGTTTTTAATGACAAAAAACTTTTTATAATTTTTTAATTCTTCATTATATTTCATTTAGCTTAAATCAAATAATATTATAATTTTGACTGAATTCTATGTTTCTCAGATAACATATAATTTTTTCATTTCATATAAATGTCATTATAGCTTTCATAAAAGTTGAAATAAATGTTATCAAATGACTGCAAAAATGACCGAAGAAATATAAGACTATTCTTTTAAGTTAAGAATTACTTAACAGAGAAATTCAGATTATATATTGCTCGCATTTTCACTTTTAAAATATACAATATATTGAGGAAATTTTGAAGTAGTAACACAGTAAAAAAACTTCAAAACATTTACAAACATATATTTTCATGCAGTGAATTCTCATAAAGGATTACTTTATTACATTAAATTTTTAATATTAGTGGATTTTAGAAATAATATTTAGTATACTAAATGTCATGAGACATTTAAGTATGGTTGTAGATGTTTTAAGAGATGAAAGCAAAGCTGTATAATGCGATTTATGTATTGTTTATAAACTACCCTTGTATTGAAAACTATCTGGACAATTATTTCTATATGAAACAAGTACTGTTGAGATGCTTTATAAAGTATTAAAATTCATATTAACTCGATTTTCTTTTTTCTTCATTTTTTTAATTTCATTTATTACCCTTTTTTTATACCTGAAATATTCGAAGTACCTGAAATATTCGAAATTTTTCTGGGAATTAATTAAAATTGATTTTTTTAATATGTTAATATGCATTTCGAAAGTTTTCGAAATGCTAAATGAAAATAATTAACACTACCCTAATTTTGAGTCTTGTAAAGCTCATTCAATTCTATCTTTTAGCATGAAACTCAATATTTAAATTATGTTCAACCTTTTTTAATGAAAGAAGTGCAGTAGCTAATACCGAATCTTAATGGCAAGCTCAAACTTGATACCACACGTAATCAAAACTAAAAAAAACATTAAATAAGTCATATTTACATATCTATAGTGCTAAAAATATTCTTAGCTCATAAGCTTAGTTCAAAACGTATTATTGATACGTTTATGAAAATGATTACTTAAAATATTTTATTTTAGATTTCAATAAAAATGTTATACGTGTTTCTTACTTAATGATATAGCAAATGGCTTTCAAAATCTCAATAATATTGTATGGTTTAAAAACCTTGAAATTGCTTATATTACTATATAAACAATATTAAGAAACGAAAATGTCATCCTAAAAACACTCATCATGCAATGTTTTGATCTGCTTGCTTAGTTAGTTCTTTTAGATTAAATATTGGCATTGTAAAAATAAGACCAAAATTGTAATCAGAATCAATATTTGAATGTTTGTCTTGAAACTACAAGACTTACTATAAACATATTTCAACTTAAAAAGTTATTTTGTCATTCAAAATTAAAAATGTGTGTTATTTTATTTATTTAATTTTGATATCATATATAAATCATCACAATTGTGTTCGTCCTCCAAGATATAAACAATAAGATGATGTGTCTCAATCATTACTATTACTAAGCAAATACATAAATTTTGTCAAAAGTTTTTCACATGATAAAAGTATTCAAATAAATTCATAATATTCACTCTAAATAAATAAAAAGTTTCCAGATTAATAAACATAAAGCTAGATTTTGGTTGAAAATAAATAATCTCAATAAATCATTTTTACTGTTATTTAAAAGTATGAATATTAATAACATAATTCACAAGAACGAAGGATTGAAAGATATTAATTTGATTACTTTAATTAATGTAGAAATGAATGAAAGTAATAATCTTGAAAAAATTTAATCTCTGAATCCTTGATCATCACTATGTACTATATTTATCTTAATTGATATTGCATTTTATTTGTGATTAAGCTGCGAGTATCTTCGAAACATTAAGCTGACAGAACTAATAACAGAAATGATTTTTTTGCTGATTCAGAGAAATTATTGAGAGATATTCAGAAAGAAAATGATCTGTTAAATTGTAAAATTAGGTTCTCTACTTATAATATTATTAAAATAATGTAATTCCTTTACGAATTTCGGTTAAAGTTCAAGAAATTTATATATACCTACATATGTAAATTATAATTAAGTTTTCCTGATTTGGTTGTACAAAAATCATATTGTAAACATTTTTCAATAGTAATTATTATATAATTAGATTTAATAATAAAAAAGTAATTTAATTTTTTAACAATAATTAAATATTGCACTGCTAGCCAACTTAAATCCAACACTCTGAAGACAAATGCAAATAACAGGAAATTTACATGAAACAGCGGAGATGAGATATGCAAATAATTAGAATTTCAGTATATACGCACATTATATGTCTCTTTGGAGCTACTTCAAAGCGCTATTTAAGGCTTAGAAATTTCAACAATTTCAAATTTGGCAATTTTTTTTTTCCAAAAAAAATTATCAATAATGCATCGTAAAAAACAGCGATCATTTCTTGACCAAGTATCCGAGCTTGACAGAGGAATGTTTGCGACCTACCGAGATTGTGCATTATCTTTCTATGAAATCGTTAGTCATGTTGGATGAAACCAAAGAACTGTAATGCGGATATGAGATTGTTGGATGCAGGAGGGTACGATAGACTGACGTGATTGATCGAATCCACTACAGTGCACCACATCACGTAATGACAAGCAAATTAGTCGCATGGGAGTGACGTATCATTCAGCCCAACCACAACATAGCACATCACATTCAGCTTGTAACCCATCACCCAGTGTCTGTTTGTACCATTCGATGCTTTTTGCAGCAGAGTGCACGCAAGAATTCCATTGCTTCGTTTACCTTTGACGCAGAACGACAGACATCTCCGCTGCCAAATATACGACGAAAGAAGGATATGTACTGCAGAATGAAATGAAATTGTCTTCACTGACGAGTCACGTTTCTCTCGGCAACACCACGATGGTCACATTCGAATCTGGAGATACCGTGGAGAGCGGATAATGAACAGCTGCATTATGCACCATCACGTTTGTCATGCACTGGGTATTTGGTATGGGGTGGTATAGGATATCACTCTCGCGCTTCTCTTATATACATTATCGGTACTTTAAACAGCCAGAGCTAGATCTCCGAGGTATTGGAGCAAGGCTGTTCTTCCTTACCTTCAAGGCTGTGGGTTTGCTCACAGCCTTACTACAACACGATAATAAGCAAAAATACGTGCCACACATTACGTCCAAGAGTTTTTCATAAATCGTCAGATTGAATTGCTTCACTGGTAGGCTCACTCTCCGGATCTTTTGCCCAGAGAAAATATGTGGGCCATGGTTGCTCAACGATTATCCAACATTAAATCCCCAGCTGCTACACTGGATTCACTTTAATAACGTGTGGAAGCAGCTTGGTCTTCTGTTCTCCAAGAACACATCCAAAGTCTTTTTGAAACAATGTCGAGGCACCTGGTAGCGGTGATTTTCATTAGTGGTGGCTAATCTGGCTACTGATTTTGGAAGGAACCACACATCACAGAAGTCTATAAATTTAATAATTTGATATTTGGTGAACATGTTATCTATAAAAATAATTTTTGTTATTATATTTCGTGTCTTTCTTGGTTTTGCAATTTACGTGGCTAGCAGTGTGTATAAATATCCACTTTATAAATACTTTCTAAATCAATAATAAAGTTATAATTTTTCAGAATCATTATTTAAATTTGTGTAGGAAAAAATTTAAAATCAATAAAGTTAAAGCAATGACTATTTAAAACTTTTTATATTCAATATCTTCCAAGTTATTTTAAAGCAATTAAATATTCAACAGTATATAGCTTCTCTATATAAGATCTAATGTTCCATTTGCGTTGAAATATGGAACATAATTGAATATTCTTATGCGTGTAAAAAGCTTACAATGTTTATAAAATATCATTAATTTTTTTTTTCATTTTTACTATCTTCAAAATCTGTAATGAAGTACTTTACGCTATTTTTATTTTATTATATTAATTTACTGAATTATAAAAATTATACTTAATTGTTAAAAACCTTCATTGATTCTCAATATCAAAAAGAAATTCATAATACCAAAATAGAAAATTAAAAATATTAATAAGAATTGAGTTTGTGTGTGTAAAATATAATTTCAAAAATAATTCCTTGATTAGGTTTTTATATTATAATTTAAGAAATATTTATCGAAACTTTGTTGTGGAAATTAAACAAAAATTGAAATTCTTAACAAAAGGCTTTTTATTCATACCAATACATCTAATTAATACGTTCCCAGAATTGTACACGTGACGAACAAAATTTAAACTGAGTTAAATATTTAAATAATATTATTCATATTTGAAATAAATTTATTTCAAAAAATACCTAATTATCAACATTCTAATTATATCTCTTCCTCTAAAGTGTATTTTTTAAATAATTATGATTAAATGTATTGGAAGAGAGAAATAACGTTCCTTATAATTAAACAAAAAAGAAAGACTGCCGGAATGAAAAGATAATTTTTATTTTCAAAACCATTAGCTTTGAAGGTTATTTTATATTTTTTCCCATATTTTGCATGCATTTCATGTTTTCTTTTCTCAGATATTACTTCTTTCAACCCCCGGCCTATTATAATTATACGGGGAGACGTAATCTTCTCTTTTATTTGAAGCTCAACCGCTTTTACAGTGGTTAGTGTAATTTGATATTTGAAACAAATGAAATTTTTCAAACGCCTGTTTGCCTTTATTCCTTTCCTATTTTAATGGAAACAAAATTATAAGGAATGAGAAAAATTATCCACGTTTCGTGATCTTTGTCCGTACGTGTAATTAGTTTGCTCCTTATTTCAAAAACCATTTCCATCTCGAAACTAAAAACCGTTTCCAGTTTCATTTTTTATTATGAGTTGAGTGCAGCGGGTTTTTTTTTTTTTTTTGAAGACTTATACAATGTTATAATCTTACAAACTGTTTGCTAAGACATGATTGTGCAGTTCACTGTATAATAAACATTACAAAAAAAAATCAAACTTTTATCAAATATTCAAATAATTAAATTTTTATCACTTAATAATGATGAAAAGCATAGTAAAAGAGAGAATAAAATAAGTATGGAGAAAAAAACTCAGGTTTTATTTTTTAAGTTGTCACCTGCTTACATAAATCGCGTAATTATTAACTAAAAATATAATAATTGCTTTACTAAATAAAATAATTTACAAAGTAAATGAACTATATATAAATAAAAAAATAAATCATTTTTAATATTATTTTCTAATATGAAAAATATTTTTAAATAATCATAATATTCAGTTAGAATTCATTTATTTAAAAATTCGTCCTCAAAATTAAAGGAAATCTTTATGTTATTTGTTTAATCATAAATTTGAAAAGCTTTATATCTTAACTGCATCTGTAATCAATTTTTTTTTCATTTTCTGATCCATTTCATTCATGACGATATAATTTCTTTTTATATTGTCATTGTTTTAGTTATAAATGCTAATAAATTTTTATACCCTGATTAAAATACTATTTATACCTTACTTATCAAAAAGTTGCTCTTATATTTTAAATAATGTTTAACACATTGGATAGCCATCAAATGTCAATTAATTATCTCTAATTTTTAATCGATTATTTAATTAATTTTAAATTTAATCTAATTGATATTTAAATTAATAAAATTTAATCAATTTTAAGTCAGATAATACTTTCCTCTACTAGACGCATGTTAACTATACTATGTATGTTAAGATACAATAACTTAAACTTATTCAAATATCTGTTAAATTTAAGAGAACTCAATTTAATACATACTATGATGTAATGGAGAATATTCCATTTTAACCAATACTATAATATAAGAACATTTTAATAATGTTTCAACCTCAAGCAATAAAATGAACATTCCTAATATTTTTTCAGAATTTTAAAATTATATGTGATACACTTTTAAATAAGGTTTTGATTAATAGCATTTTAAATATATCGATATTTTCCATTGATTTCCAAAAATAAATTTAGCCAATAGCAATTTTTACATTTAAGGAAACTACTTGACGAGAAATTAACGCAAGCACTTGAGTTTAAGATGCAAGTAATTAACACTTGATTGTGAATCTGCTTAATGAAACATTTACTTAAAAAATTTAAGAACACTGAAAAAAATATAGTTTTATAGATTTTTTCATCGTTATTTTCAGCAATAAGACATTAAGTAGAAATTTTCAAAGCAATGTTTTTGAGTAAGCGGAAATTATTTGTTATTATCGTTTTTTTAATTCAAATTGTTTTTAAAAATTAAAGCACTAAAAATTTTGCAAATCATATTAATTGTATTCACACATAAAGAAACTTGAAATTAGAAAATATAATTTGAAATGATTACATTATATTAAATTATTTACTTCAAATTTAGTATTTTAAAATTTTTTTATAAATTTTAAATGTTTCTATTACTGATTTTAAATATTTTAAATTCATATAAAAAGCAAATTTTTCATGTAAGAAATTTCTATGCTGTAGAATTTAAAAAGGTATAGATGATTTTTATTATGATTCATAATATATATATATATATATATATATATATATATATATATAGCTATATTGTTCGTTCCAAGTTTCTATTCATTTCTAAGTGAACTGATAACTTTATTGTATTTTATATTATAATTTCGCTCAATAATAAAATAAATTGCTTTTCAACAGTTAAATTTACTGATACTTATGGTAATAAAAACAAATAGGAAACAACAGCTATAGCATAATAATGCTAGAGTAATTCCTCAATTATAATTCAGGCTATAAACCTAGAATTGCA
>JAPDSC010087915.1:0-42946 GCA_026290005.1 Latrodectus geometricus | reverse complement strand
TATTTCATATTCATAAAGAATGTTGTAACATTATAAATACAATTTTTGTAAACATTTATTTTTGAAAAAAAATATAAAATTTATTATTAACCAAACTAGAAATGAATCCTTACCTTTCTTAAATTTATTTTTATTTGGCCTCCGAAATAATTTCTTCAGACAAAATTTATTATAAAACAATATCGAAAGTATTTAGATATTTGAAGTTCTGTTATGAAAATATTGGAAAACATTTAATATTAATACACTATGATAATTCAAATGTTACCTTTATATTTATAGGGATAACTTGATTATCTTAGCTTTTATATGTTCACAAATTCTTTCAGATAAAGAATTTTTTAGCAAAAGTTAGAAAATTCTTCATCACTTTATGCAGTCTCTGTAACTATACTTTAAATAATGCATTAATTTGTATTCGACCTACTTTCTCGCTTCTTGTATTCCACTAATAAACTTATTCAACTAATATAAATTGTTTCAACAGATGGTGAAACAACTAACTTAACTATTTCTACACGTTGATTATAAAGACATTTCAAGCACCGGATCAGAATATTCAAAATATTTCTTTCTTTTTTTATTATAAAATAGTTTTCATACCATTTTGAATAAATCAAGCCAAAACTACTGTTTGTGAAAGAATAATTATAAAGTGCATAAAGTTGTGCTGATTTTGAATTTGCATAATTCAATTATTTCGAAAGTTAAAAACTCATTTGGATATAATAATCAGTTTTCAAGGAATTTCTACTGGGTAACTTTAGTTAATTAAAATATGTAATCATCTTTTCAAGAAAACATTGAATAATAATTATTGTTATTGTATAGAATAATTTTAAGCAAAATAATATGGTATTAGTCATAACGTTATGACGGATATTTTAATTTTTTTGTCGAATTATTTAACTTGGGCAGATTATTACATTTTTGCGCAGAATTTAAAATCATTTATAATAATGAGTCCATGTAAAAAAAAGTAAATCTTTTTGTCTTATGATAATTATCATATCTAGAAAAATCAGTGATTAAATAACAAATTATATGTAAACAAATTATATGTAAAACATAAATTTTAAATTTAATGAACATAAATTTTATGGAACTTGTTACCAAAACAATATCGATGGATACAAAATATTATATTAGGGACAAAAATTTGAGGATAAGTGTATTTAGATGGTGATTATGAAAAAATAACTAATTTAAGGCAAATGAAAAATTAAATTTCAGTTTTAATAAATTATTTTTATATTTTCCTTATTTCAATGAAATAATTTTATATTATTTATTAGAATGAAAAAATTGATGCTTTAAAAGAATTAGTTCTCAAAGTGAACATTAAATTATTGGAATAATCCACAAATATTTTAATAAATTACTGAAGATCGAAACATAAATAATTTTTAAAAGTATATGTATTATGTAAAGGATTGTTTGCAATATTTTGATAATTTTAATAAGTCGTTAAATAAGCAAAGTTATGATAATATTAACAGAAGCAAATCTTGATTTCTCCGAGTCCTGAAATATAAACATCTTAATTTTATTCTCAAAAATATTAATTTTAATGTATTGGTATTGCATTCATAAAAAAATTCTATATTGTTTCACCATCGTATTTTATCCATAAGTTTATCTTGTAATTTTTAAAGTATTAATCAAATTCAAAATTAAGACTCTAAGCTTTGAACATAAATATAAACACAGAAAAATTATATTTTTATACTTTTATAATTACATCACAACTGCTGAAGTAACATTTTTATATAATAGTTAAAACAAAAACATCTGTAGAATTAAACATTTTATCTGTAGTCTCTCTTTGCATAAATTTATATAAATTTCAAAATTATTAGCTTTCTTATCAAAATATCTGCTCTTATTTTTGCCCTGCACAAATTTGTTTCAAAAATTGCAATTAAAAATATTTTTATCTTAAAATATCACCACGTACTATGCGTTTTACGTCGTCTAATTCCATATTCAGTTACGCATGATCATGATATACATTTTTCCTTTCAAATCTGAACAAAATAGAAATATTTTTTAAAATGCTATCTTTGGAGAATTTTGGCTAATACCCAATGCAGAATTGTTTTTTTTCTAATTTACATTTTGTAATTTATTACCTTTTCTGTGCATTTATTACGACATTAGAATCCTATTTTATAAATCATTTAGTTTTTATTTTGATATATTTTCCTTGCTTACTCAATTTCTTTTATTAAAGAGAAAAAGAAAAATATGTAAAATGTATTACTTTATTTAGAAATGTTACTTCTTAGTATATTTCTCCTTAAATAAATAAAAGTAAAATTAGTTAAACTAGAAATTATATTAACACATAAAAACTAGACCAGTTTAAATGAGAGGAAAAAAACTAAAGGCAGATTAGTCATCAAATATTTAAAACTTCTTCTGCAATTTTTGATAATTTATTAAACTAAATTTATATATAAAATTAAGTTATTAACAAGCTTGCAGTTACGAAATTAACAATACAAGAAAATATAAATGTAACAAACTATATTTATAAGTTTATGAATATGCTAACGGATGTGTGATTAAAATAGTATTCTTGTATTTAGTTAACGTTTATGTGTAAGAATGCTGTATTTTAAGATTAAACCTGTTAAAAAGTGAAAAATCGAAAATTATATTTTAAATTAAAATAAAATTTTATTTTGAGTAAGATTTTTTAAATTCAATTGTATTAATGATGAATGATGAAAAATAAAAACTGATTTTAATTGAAGCACTTAATGAAAAATTAATGTGCGTTATCAAAATATGAAATTTACGTGAAGATTTATTATAAAAAAGTTTAACGTTTTACAAAGCGAAAAAATAAGTTTAGTTTCACTTATAATCTAATTTTACAAAGCATTATTACAAAACAAACATATAGAAATATTTTTGCAAAACATTTTTAAACTTAGTATTATATGTATTTGTAACTTGATGGATGTACCTTTTTCCAAACAAGTTAACAACATTGAAATATATTAAGGTACATAGTATTTAAATTAACAAAACAAGCTTAGAAAATTCTGTGTAAAGTAACAACACAACATAGATCTTTTCAACGAGAAAAATAGCTTTAAAACCAACGACAAATCTTTTGTGTAATTATTGAGCACAGAGATATTCAACACTACCATAAATTCAAATTAACATCCACAAAGCTGTAATCACATTTAGAGCCTACACATCCATCAAAGAAAATAACAGATAATCAAAGCACAAATTATTCTTCAAATCCAATCATAGAATTACTTCCGGCTCAGCAGTTAATTATGTTATATATTCTGTTGACAACATAATTCCGAAATTAGCACTGATTTACTGCTAGATAGTTTCAAGGTTAAAATACATAGTAACTAATAACAATTATTTATCTCGAAAGCTTTGGGGAATACAACATTATGTTTAAGAGAAATGTTTGATTATTTGTCATATTTTCTGTTCATAGATATAAATATATGTACATAGTATATATGTGTATGTTTAAAAGCATTTTGGATAGTTAAATTATGAAAAAGAAAGGTGTAAAAATATTTAATCTGTATTTCAGAGAAACGAACATTGTTAAAAGTTATACTAATTTCAACAAATCTTTTTCAATGACTTTTGTGTTTCAAAGTGATTTTATATTGAGGAAGTGTTCAGAATAGCAAACTCGAGATAACGAAAAGTTTTTATCCCTTATACTAATGAACCAAATCTTTTTTTAAGTCCTACATAATTTGCAAAAAAAAAAAAAAAAAAAAAAAATCATAAAACAAAACAAGACTTTTTATTCATTATAATTAATGCAGTTCAATTAAGTATTATATATAGAAATAGAAATACGCTGATAAGTATAGCATGCATATTCATACATACATTCAACAGTTATATAATTAATCCCATGGTATAATCAAAAATTATTTTATGCTACTCTTATGTAAAATATATGACCTTGTTCTTAATGAGCATCATAGGAAATATCAGTTCAAATCAATATACGATGAATATAAACGTTAGGGGAAAAATAACTGTTATGAAATATGCATTTTGTATCCAATACGCATAAAATTATAACGCATTCTAAAATATCAAAGCAATCAAAATTTGAACTATTGAGTGAACAATTATCGAATCAGTTATTTTATAATATTTTTATTTCGTTATCTTTTATTTGGGGCTGGAAGATTTATGGTTAAAATGAAAAAGAAAATGTAAAACTTATCCAGGGAATCATTTGGAAATGTATGCTTATAAAGAACTAAGTGGACTATATTTGATATTGAATTTTATGATTAAGATTTAAAGGAATGAAGATGAAAATTCAAATGTAATTTTTTACTGCGAATATTTAGAGATAAATTTCTTTGATTTTTTTCTAGAAGTTTATTTGTATACTGCATCAAAATTTAGTTAAAAATGAACTATTTCATTAATAGTATATAAAAATAATTTTAAATTCTATTTAAAAAATATCAATATATTCTTATAAAAATTATGTATTTCATAAAAAAATCATTTATTTTTTATAAAAATAAACAAACTTATGAATACATTCTGATGTTGAAATTCTTTGGTTATATATTAAATTGAAAGTAAGAAATTTATTAATTTCTTGACATAAGTGCTTCTTATTTTATTTTATTAAATGATTTATAAAAATTCAAAGAAATATTCTTATGCAGCTTAAGACTATAATTATTATGCTATGCATGTATTTTTGAGAAAAATCTTTATAAAATCGCAAAACTTTGAAAGAATATTTAATGCCGAAATATGAGTGTTATATTATACAAATTCATTTTCGCCACATTATTAAATTTTTAATATTAATTTCGTGTACAAGTTCAATCTTCAACTTTGTGTATTGAATAACTGAATTGTTTGAAATTGCTTTTAAAAAAAATATCGATATTTCTTTAAAATGTACAAATTTCCAGAAATTTGATTTAAAAGAAAATTCAGAAAATATTTCGGTTTTAAAAAAAATCCTCAAATCTATAATTTAAATTTTATTTACTGATTTAGGCTTAAACTTATAATTTTAGTATATGTTTCATTTTAATTTTATTTAAATAATTATTTTAATTTAAAAGCACGAATGTATTAACTACACAAAAATGATTCTACATTAGCATGGAGCTTTTTGGCATTTGCTGCAGGGTACATGATTATATGCAAATTACAAGGCCCAGATTGAGCATAAATTATGATTCACAAGGGAAAAAAATACTTATCATCATTGAATGTATTTCCAGAAGCGGTGGGCATATTTTAGACTTTGTCACCGATGAATGACGGGCTACATAAGTAATTAATAAGATATTGTTGTTGCATCACCATATTTCTACTATATGTACTTAGCCCTATTTTGGGCTCTACCAGTTAATGGAATCAGGCTGGTGAAAGACCTCGCAATTGAGCAGCAACAATCAAACGATCCCTAACTACTTGACTCCCTACAGGTATTGTTTTACTTGGGGAACTTTGCGACCACGACCTGTTAATATTCTTTGCGGTTTTTAGTGAACACGACGAAGCTTCGTTTAAACAAGGATTTTCATTATCTTTCAGTAACGGTCATGACTAACCAAGTCACTAAGCTCTAACCAAACAAGCTACTCAGCCAATTATACACAAGCTTACTGCAAAACACTTGCTATTTCGTTTGCTTCAGCCTGCAAATCTTTTGTCTGCTTTATAAAATCGCATTTTACTTTTCAGAAACGCATGATATGCTTTCACTAAATTAGCACTAAAATTATTTGTAGAAATAGATATTTTAGATTTTTGTTCAGTATTGGTTTAAAAGAAATATCATGTTATTTTTATGTTGGATAATCATCCCAATATTACATACGTTTCTTACGAAAATAAAAAACTCAAAATTTTCTTACGTAAATCTAAATTTCTTACGTAAACTATTACAATGTTCTGTCTCTTGCCTTCTGTAACTATCTTCCATATTTGATTTGGAAGTAGATGATGATGATCCACTTAAAGTAATTCTACTGTACTTTTATGTTCATTGGCACATGTTAAAAACACTTATTTTTTTAACGATTTAATTTAAAATATTTAAAAAATATTTGCAAGTCTTATATATTCCACGAATAACAAATCATTTTACTAAATATTGAATACATTTTTTAATTTACAGTTTATTTATTTCAATAGAAAATTAATATTTAATAAATAATTTAACGAGACAAACAATTTAATAGAAGATGATTAAGATAATGTCCTATAGTTAGTAATTTATTTATTTGAAAATGTTTTATAAAGATAATACAAAATTATAGTTAATAATGGTAACTGAAAGAGAAAATAGAAATTTTTTGTGTATAACTTAAATTTTCAAAATTAAAATTAAGGGTTCATATACAATTAGTTTGTAATCTATTATCATTTTTGCAAAATGAATATAAAACTGAAATCAATATTTAGACATAGAAATAATATTTTTACAATTTTTAGATATCAGTTATCATAGCTTATTCTCGCCACATAATTAATTGAAGAAATTAATTTATTTTCATAAACTATGTATTAGACTAGTATTAATTTTCGTCTAATTCAATCTTGAAAAAGTGTACCGAATTTTGAAAATCATATGTTTCCACTGAAATAATATTTCATAGTCAATAACCTAGATAAAATAATAATAGAATAATTTAATTATAAGGTGTTTTATTTAAGAAATAATTTAGATATTCTTTGCAAATTATATCTCTCTTCATAATGATAAGTTAGACATTGCTTTACCATTATTAAATTTTACATTAGATTTTACTAAATTTAACAAATACTGATTAAGTTTATTTTAAAATATAAAAAACATTGCACCCATCAAGAAATGAATTCTTCATAAACTTGTTTTTTGATTTATATTATTACAAAATACATTTTCGTTAATGTAAACATCAAAATTGTCCTTATTTAAATAAATGCAAGATGTTCATATTGTTTTAATTTAGATTTATACAATACACATATAAATATAAGATGATTATTTTCATCGATTACTTCGAAAAGGTACACACATAGTCACGCAGGTTACGCTTCATGAAATTCATTTGAGCTCAACTAGTTCACGCATGGGAAGTTTCAAGTTGTTAACTCCGAACAACTTTTAAACAACAACTTTGCACACTTGAGGTTATTCGAAGTCACAAATAATGTGTTTCCAAATGAATATTCCTCGAGTTGTGAAATCTGAGGACATGAAGCTAATTTAAACGACTTTTGTGTTAATTAATCAAATTTAAATTCAAGCATGAGGAGTTACAGAAATCTCTTTTAAGCAATGTGAGGATGTTTGCTGATTTCAAAATTATTTATTTCAAAAATTAAGTTATTTTGATGAATTGTTCTTTGAAAAATTAAATTTCAAAAATATTACAAAATTACGATATTTTAGAAATTTAGTTTTAAAATTAATGAAAATGACACGATTTTAATTTTGTAGTTTTTTAACAGAATGATTAACACATCTCTCCCATTATATATATATATATATATATATATATATATATATATATATATATATAATTAAAAATTTTACTTTGGCAGAAAATAAATTAATAAATTTAACAATTTAATATATACACCTGTTTCCCAATATTGAAAAAAATATTATATTAATTGGTTTAAAAAATTCTGTAGGCCACTTCTCATTATCGGGTCACAATGTTCTCTATGTTTACACTCCAGATTAATATCTTTGGGGTGTTAGGAGTCAGCACTAGGGTCTTCTCTGGATTTCCATCTCTAAATTAAAAAAACCAAATGGTGCAGATATCTATGAGCCAAAATCGTACTTGTATCTTTGAGGTTTGGGTACTCTGTTCTAAAACGGAAGACGCACTTTCTGACTTCCTTCACTGAGACGCAATTATTAACAGTCGAGCTCTTGGCTATGCTCAGTGACTTTAGTAACAACAGCATAAAATAATTTTCAACAAAAAATAATGCAATATGTAGTTATCTATATAAGATGAACTGCAAATTATAATTTAGAAGATTATTAAGTCTTCAAATATTTCTACAAATGAATAATAAGCAAACAATGACACAACTTAATTTTGTTATATATTCAGTTTAAAAATCCCATACGTTTTTTAAATGTAATTTAATTCAGTATGCAACTGAAGCAATTACTTGTAAAATTACTCGTTTGTAAATCATTTATAAATTTTGAATGACTCATCATCTCAATACCTTGATTACTCGTAAACATATCATTATATAATGAACATTTAGAGAGATGAAACATAACCATCATTTCATTGAGAAGGATATTTGGAGGAAAAATAAAGATAACTGGATCAAATAATTATGTGTAAGAAAATTTTTAAATACCATATCCTTTTACTTTGTTTTTCACCATGCGTAAATGCTAAATGTTATTCTATGGTTAAATATTTCTTACACATAGACTAAATTTATTTTGTCCAAGTTAAAAAAAAATGATTCCGTCAAAGCCCTCCAGTCCATCAATATGATCAATATGTCTCACTAATTAATCCCTTTTTCTGATTTGTATTCATAATTTTCAGAAAAGTCTATAATGCATAAAAAATGTCGACCATTTTGTAATAAAAATATAACACTGGTATGTAATAAAAATGTCTACTGTTTATTCAAACAGTAGATATTTTTGTTACATCAGTGAAATTTAATTGAACAAAATATGCATGTAAATACTTTGTAAAGAACGAAGTTCCATCAAGTGAGTGAGCGGTGTAAATCTGATTCCAAAATAAATGTGTTTTGTTATCATCTATATATTAGTTTGGGGAAAAAAAAATCCATTATTTTCACGTGAACTTTATGTAACTTCTTTTGGATTCGCTTTGTAAAAAGGTTTAAAACAGTTTTCATGTAGATTTTTAGGTCTTGCGCGTTACGATTGCTGACTTGCGGTCAACTTCAACCATTTTTGATATTTTACAGACATTTTTGACGATGCTGTATCCACATGATTGGTGCATCTCTAACATCAAAAATACCCGAACGGAATCAACGAAACAAAAATTGTACGTAACTGGCTATTACAGTCTTATATAGGACGATAAATACCTTTCACAATTTTAGCCACCTGGCAATCTTTTTCGCCGTTACAAGAGAAAAACGAAAATGTATCGAATTTTCTGTTTGTTGTCCTTTATTTTTAAAACCTTGAACTCGTAACTGAATTAATCAAACAAAAAACCGCAAGAGGATATTTTAGTGTCAAATGTCAGCTTTCCAAAAAGCATAAATCATTAATTGTTTGATATATACCTCACGAGATATCGATTCGATTACTACAGACGTCTACCGAAAAAATAATGGATTACTTTTTCCCCAAACTAATTTATATATATATATATATAGATAGATAGATAGATAGATAGATAGCATATGTCTATTAAGCATATTTTTATTTCTCCATGTCCATAGGATAAGTTTGTGTTAAAAATACTAAGTGTTATATTCTGTGGTTAAATATTTTTTTAAAGCATTGTATACATAACCTTTCTTTTTAATGCATTAAAAGTACTTATAACAAATCAGAATTAAAGATAATTCTATAAAGGTCACTTATGTTTTTTCAAAATATACAAGTTTTTATCGAATATATTTTGCTGTCACAGAATAAAAAATATTCTCTCTATGCTACCTTTATTCCACAAGAAAAAAAATGAAGAATTTTACTTCTGCTGAGTAAACGTGTGAAGCACCTACACACGCAAATGCTCGTGATCTTCGAAGTTTTAAAAAATTTGTCTAATATTCGTGACTATAATTTTTCAAAACTGTGAATTATAAAAACATTATGCCCATTTGATAATATTGGAATCATTGAACCTCAAATGCATACTTTGATTATTTAGGAACGTTTTTCTTGTAGCAGAATGTTTTATGGCTCAAAATAAATTAAGTGAAATTGATTCTATCTGAGACGCGAAAATTAAAAGCTTATTCGCAGTATATAGATTTATAAGGGGTAATTTTTTGCTCATATAGATTTGATTTTTTTTACAAATATAGGAAAAAATTCTTTAAAAATTATATAACATTTGTGGAAAATATTTCATATTGAAATCATTATATTTCTTTTCTCCCTCTCTCATTATCATTCATTATATTCTGAGCAGAATGGGATTGTTGAGTTCGGAATTTTTCTCTCAACATTAGCTTTGAAAGTAAGACAAAAGAAGTAACACATTTTCGTATACCTAAACTCGAGAAAATGAATTTATATAATTTTTACAGCCTTTAAAATTTATAATTTTTACAGCCAATGAAATTTTTTGCCTCTAAATCTGATTCAACCCTTATCCACAAACGGACTGAAGCTATTGTCGGTTGTCGATAAAGCTTATACAATAGGTTTGATACTTATAAAATGGACTCCAATAATTTTTTATTGGTTCATTTAACAAGTTTTTCAAACATCGAAAACTTGAATTTTTCATGTGATAAGTTTCTTTCTTCAAACAACCTAAAAAAGGAAACAGAAGTTCATTACATCTTTATTTGGTTACCTAGAGAAAAAAAAAAAAAAACAATTTGTCCTCTGGAAGTAGTAAAGATGAGCTATAAAAATTGTAAAGAGTTATTTTCGGAAATTAAAAAGACTTTATATTGGGATGAGTGTTCGGAAGTTCAAAAAACACCCACACCAATTTATACGCTAGCTCAAAACCGAAATCCCAGAAATACAATTTTAATCCCTAGTTCTTCAACTGTAGTTAGAATCAAACTAGTATCACCTCAAAAGGGGCAATATCTATTACCATGATGAGGACAAGGGAATGATTATTTGATATGGGTTATAAACATTCGTGTCTTATATTGAAAATTATACAATTTGCATAGCAAAATCAGTTATAATCATCTTATCATATCAGAAAAGATACGCATATATTGACGATTGTTAAATGATGCATAAATGATTTAACCAGAGTATAGTTAGTATACAGAAATATGTATATCAGATTAATCTGTACATAAAACCTAGGGACTTATGCAAATTAATGATGAAGTTTAAACACTTTAGTATATATCTCAAAATATGACAATATTTTAAGCAAATATAATCTGAGTCAATATTATCAACGCAATTAAATTAAGATATTAAAGCCTGTGCGTTTAAAATCGAAATTAATAAAATGTTTTTTTATTGAAAAATATTATTTTGACTTTTTGAAATTTAAGGCTTTATTTTCTTTATTTTGCATCTCAAAATGACTCAGAAATTAATTCTTGATTTTGTTTAATTCCATTTAATTTGGATCCAATAGATTTAAGCTGTTGAAAATTAAACATTGTATATAATTTTATGTTTGATAAAATGTTTTCGATTTAAGCAAGATTATTTTATCTAAAATTGCAAAAGTTGACGAATTTAACAAAAGTTATTGAGTTTATATTTTTCTTAAATATAGTTTCTGGGGTAAACAATTCAAATTTGTAAAGTTAAATTAATAGAAACAATTTTCCTAAATGGAAAAAATGTCCATGTTAATGTATTCGTTCTACTTCTGATTTTTAACATTTATCGAAATATTTAAATAACTGTTAAAATCAAAAAGGATAGAGCCGAACTAATAGAGGTTTCATCTTTCATTAAACAATTAATGAGATTCCAGACACAAGTGAGGCTGTAAGACTAGAGCTTTTTGAATAATATTCATCAAGTTTTAAAATATTCCTTTTAATATATATTTTTATCCTAGCATAAAATTATTCTGAGAACAAAATTACAACAATCCAAGCAAATAGTAAGTTTATATCGCATATCGCTTATTATTTAAGCTGCGATGAGACCCGTTTATTTATCAAAATCCTCAATGAGTATCTTCTACATATGTCCTTGAACTGGTAATAAATATACAAACATAATTAAACTGTTGTCTCTCATCTTATAATCTGGATGACCAAAAGTCTTTGAATAAAAATGTACTGCAGCTCCAAGAACGTGAAATTTGATCTAGTTTTTTTATTTATTTTTTTTAAATAAATAAATAAATATATATATATATTAGAAACTGGCTTGATATTTCACTGATATTCCCAACAATTGCTTTGAATAATGTTTCAAAACTATGAAATTTCATCTTGTGTTTTATATATAGATATCTTCATCTAAATTTAATTGAGATGTTGTATTTTATCTTATCAACTGAAGGACCAAAATGCTTTGAATATAAATAAATTCAAATTTTCAAAACGATAAAGCTCCGTCTAATATTTTATATTACACACTGTCTGGAAATTTCACTGGTATTCACAACAGGGTATTATGAGTGATCCTCTACAATATAAACGCAAATGCAATTGAATTTGTAATTACATTGTATTCCCGTAGTAGATTGTATTGTAGTTGTGAATTATAATTTATTACGAAAAATGAGTGTCAAATGCAAGTTTTATTGTTTAGTACGCTAGATCATAAACCAATAAACTCGAAAACAATCAAGATGAAGCATAGAAATTTCTCGTTCCAAAACGTACTTTATCTTTAAGCTAAATAAGTTTATTTATTACATTTATCTCGTAGGGATTACTCATTATATATAACCTATATTTTAAAACATGAAATAACAAAATTGCAGAATAAATGCCACACATGCATCCTCTATCTTCTTTATATTTTATTTTTAAATTTACTGATAGAATTTATATTTGTATAAAATTAATCACAAATACATCCATGTGTTGCCATCTTCGGTAATTGAATATTTTTTGTAAACGCTAATTGTTGTCACATTAAAGTTGTGCAATGATAATACACATTTTATATTTCTTTACCAAAGACACTTTGCATAGAAAAGTTATGCGGGAAGCACTAATTAATATTTAATGTTTGAACTATTTTATAGCTTTGAAAAAGCTAGAAATTTATATATTTTAAGCAGTTGAGAATCACTGGCATTGATTATAAATGGAGACGATCACCGCGAGCATCCAGCCCATTTGGCACAATGCTTACATTTTAGAATTTCAGCAAAATTAAGGAATAAAATCCTAGACTTAAAATTTCATATCATATACCTCGTAAATTATTTAATAAGAAAAATAACTACTTCCTTTAATTTTAAAAATTTCGATCTGAATTTATAGAAATATTATTACAGAAAATATTTTTCTTAACAAGAAAATTTTATTTGATACTTAAAACAAATTGAAAATATTTAAAAAAATTAAGTTTAAATAAATATTTTGAATACTAATATACGCATATGTTGTAATAATAATTCAATTCTAAATGTTTTTAAGAATTCAATTTTAAAATTGGGAAATAATTAAAAACTTTTTAATAACAGTTTTCAAAACATAGAAATAAATATTTAAAAAGATTGTGTTAAAAATTAATAAAGTAACATTATCCTAAATGGAATCAATAACTACAAAAAGTTTTACTTAATTCATCTGATTTTCCAAATATAATTTTGGTACATGTAATTTCGTTTTACTTATTTTAAAATATTACTTTTGAAATATTTACTTTTACATTTTAAAAAATAAGATTTGTCAATTAAGTGTTCATATAGCGCAATCTGAAAACTTAAATATAAAAATATGAAGCCGTAATAATAAGAAATAGAAAAAAAAAATCTTAAAAAATTCCATTTAAATTATTTATTGCAAGATTTAGAAAATGAAATTTTAAAACCAAGAAATTCTGTAAAACATAATGTTAATCTACTAATAGTCAATCCAATTTTTTTTTTTTTTTTTTTTTTTTTTTTAATTTCAAATATTTTATTCCTAAAATACCATAAATGCTTAGTGTAATAATAATAAATATACATTTCATACATTAATGTTTAAATATATAGTTTTTTAAATTGACAAATATTATCTTTATTGGAAGCATTTTGGTAAAATAAAGAGAATTTGTGTATAGCTTATGTTTTAAACTTTAAGATTCTGTGGTTCTGAAATTTTTTTAGTTCGGGACTTACGCTAATTATTTTAATAAATTAGTATTTCAATAACACATTGCGAATGTATACATGTTTTCATTTGTAATTAAAAACAATCACAAGATTACATGAATTTTAATAACAGTAAAATATTTCTAAATATACAAAGAAAAGCTAAAATTGCCTTGCAAGGTCACATTCAAATGTATACGCAATTAACAGCATTAAAAATTAATTTCTATGAAATAAAGTTCAACCATACGAAGATATTTTAAAATTCATTTTTGATATAAATGAACAACTTACAATCTAAAAAGTACTTAAAGCAGTTTAAAAATCAATTATGAGTTAAAATATTTAGTCCCTATATTAATCTATATAAAAAGTCATTAAAATTTAGAAGGTTTATATGGCAAAATAGTAAATATATGGAGTTAATTTAGTTACATTAGAAAAAACTGTTCATCAAATTTCAATTGCTAATATAATGAAAACATTTAGATACATATTGATATTTCATTCATATAGATACATATTGATACATTAAAAATTTCAATTTTAGGTCCGGATTTTGCTAATGGAAACCTAGTGGAACATATCATCTTGAGAAAGTTCACTTTCAGACACAATCTTCTCTGTAGAAAAGAAACTTTAACAAACATTATTTTCATCTAATATGTTTCGATTGTACATTTTTTTTTACCATTCTTATAAAATTATCTGATTGAGAAATTCTAAAAATTGACACATTCTTTATACAATTATTATTTCTTCTCTTTGTGAATACTCTGATGTATCCTCAGGATATCCGTCCGACGGAATTTTTTATTACAATCATTGCACCTATCCGTTTCATTTACCTGTATGAACCACCATGTGTTGCTTCATACGAATTGAGGAAAGGAATATTTTACCACATTGCTTGCACTCATGCCATCCCTCACCTGTATGAATCCCCATGTGACGCGTTAGATGACTTGACCGAGAAAATGCTTGCCCACATTGTTTGCATTGATGCGGGCGCTCACCTGTATGAACTCTAAGATGACGATTACGAGAATTTAAGTGAGACAATGCTCTACCACACACCTTGCACACATATGGTCGTTCTCCTGTATGAATATTGTTGTGATCCTTCAGATGAATTGACTGAGAGAATTCTTTCCCACATTGTTTGCACACATAAGGCCGTTCACTTGTGTGAGACCTTTGGTGACGCTTCAGATTGGTTGAATTAGAGAATACTTGATGACATTGCTTGCACTTATAATTGAGCTCACCTGTGTGAATCAATATGTGATGTTTAAGATGACTTGACTGAGAAAATGCTTTGCCACATTGCTTGCATTCATACGGTCGTTCACCTGTATGAATCCTTAGGTGACGCCTGAGATCGGATGACTGAGAGAATACTTTATGACATTGCTTGCACCCGTATGTTTGTGAACTTGTATGGATCTTCTCATGAATCAAGCGATCATACTCCTTGAGAGATCTTTCCTGACCAAGCTTCTGGTCGGCTTGAATTCCTTCACGATCAAGAGCTGCTGTGACACGTTGATAATAGTTTCGACAAAGCTGAAGTTGATGTTTATGCAACATCGTATGAAATCGAAAAGGTTTCATTTTTCTAAAAATCTTTTCACAAAAATTGCAAACATGCATAGTATTTTCAAATTTATTCATACTTAATTCTACTTAGGTGACATCATGTTTCTCACATGGAAAATAAAATTTGCTTGTACAAATATAATTTATTTAGCTTTTCAATATACAATACTTAAGATCATTTTATATATACCAGAAGTTTAGAATGATTTTTGCATTACGTTTCATGCTCATTTTTACTACAGTTAAAGCTCACACTCATTAAATATCTTGTAAATTTGAACCACAATTAACTGACGTCACTATCTACTGAGTTGGTATTCTCTTTTAATATACTAAAGAATACAGAAATATTATCGTGCATAGACGCTATAAATTTAATGCAATACAATTTTGTTGCAAACTAACGAACATCATACATATCATGAATGCTCCAAAATTGTCTATTTTTAAATTTGGAACTCATTTTACAAATTTATAATTGCATAATCTTGTTTTTTTTTTCTTCGCTGATATGTTTTTACAAAATTCTTTATCTGCAATATTTGCTGTAGTTTTGAATATAAGAAAGATTCTGTAATAAAAATCTATAATTTTATAGCAAATTATGTGCTGTTTCACGAGATAATTTGCTTGCATAACAGATTATGCCTATAAAGTTGTATGATGATTCTAAAGAAAGGAAATTATTAAATTTAAAGGAAAAAAATAGTTAACTATAATATCTGTCTTTGTAACTTTTTCACCAAATCCAACCGAGTGGAAATTTTTTGTTAAGATAAAATGAATTATTAATATTTGTAAAAGTATAATTATTTAAAAATTAACTCACCACTGTGTTACCGGTTAGAAATGGACCTAAACGTTTTACACCATTTGCAATAAAACTTTGGAAAAATAAATTTTAAATTATTGAAAATTGCATTTGCATGCTTGTAATTTTGAATAAAACATAAGACTTATAAGGAATGTATTTTCATTCCATACTAAAATTTTTTAAGCATATATCTTCGAAGTCAGAAAAAAGTTTATTATTAATTTATACTATTTTTCATTGATTCAAATAATATTATGGTTTAGGGAATTCTCTCTTCTGTTGTATACCTATTGGCAAATACAGTAAGTTTAGCAAATATCATTTATTTGAAAATTGTAAAAGTGTTGTTTACTATATAAATATATACGTCTGTTTATATTTTAAAGATATTTATTATTCCACACTTTTTATTTTTGTGAAATTGATACTATTATTTGTATTATTTAGTAAAGAAGCTCAAAAACTCTAGCGTATTTAACACGAAATTATATATTATTAATATACTTAGCTAATATCGAAATTCATAAGATATTTTCAATTGAAATTATGCATTTTATAGCACTTTTTTTTCTTTTGCACCTTAATGATCTCTGCAGCAGATTTTTGCTTTCATTTAGTTCGTATTTATTTGAATCCAATAGATTTAATTGGTTACCGATTGGGCATTGAATGAAATTTTAGGTATTGTGTGTGACATTTGCTATGATTGTCGATTATGAGAAAGAGTATGCAATATTAATGCTTAACGTAATAATGTTTTAGTAAAATCTGGGCAGTCTCAGGGAAATCTTGCTTGCATAACATATTTTTCAAGCAAATTATTTAACGATTCTAAATGAAAGGAAATATTTAAATTGAAAATTTAAATAATAGTTATATCTTAAATCTTTCTTTGTATGCTTTTCTCCAAATCCATCTACGTTGAAATCTTGTTGCTAAAATAAAATGAATTGTTAATATTTTTAAAAGTTTAATAATTAAATACAATAAAACTAAGCCCACTACACCCTCAGTAGTTAGGCATTTACGGTTTTTTTTTTTTTTTTTTTTTTTTTTTTTTTATCATTTATTATAAATTTTAGAAAGAAAGAGTTCAAATTATCAAAAAATGTGTATTTATATATTTACAATATAAACAAACCATAAAATTAATGAATACATTATTATTCTGTACTAAATTTTAATAAGCAAATAGCTTCGAAATCACTAGAAAAATATTTATTAATAAGTTAAGCTATTTTTCGTTGAAACAAAGATGTACGACATTTTCGCTTCTCTTCTATATATGGACAAAAACAGTAAGTTTTGCAATTATTATTTATGTAAAAGTAATTATGTAAAATTCTGAAATGTTATATTTACTATATAAATGTATACCACAGTTCATACTTTAAATATATATACTATTTAACACGTTTTTATCTGTAATTGATACATAATATTATTTTATTATTATATATTATTTTATTAATTTATAACAATCACAATGAAATTACAACACAAGCACTTTTTTCTACATTATATAAATAGTTTATATCATTTCAATGACATACTTTTGAAAACATCCTAAATGTTTGAATTCAAAATTTAATGTTAAAATTTCCTTAATGTGTGTAGGGCCAAGTTGGCGTTGTTGTTTAAGGTTTCATTCTCATTATTAAAATATAGTAAGTTCGAATCCTTGCAAAATATTTCGAGGTTGCAATGTCCTCCATGATCTTATTACAAATTAATATCTCTAGGGTGTTAAAAGACTGGCATTGGGTCTTTATCTGGTTTCATAAATCCAAACTCAAAGACCGAGATAGTGCTGGCGTCTTTGAGCTGTCGTCTTTGTCATACTTCCACCCTCATGACAGCAACAACGTGAACACATGAATACAACTTGGACTGGACTGGGAAGATATGCGTTATTATTAATTTCAAATAACGCACTTGATTAAACTCAATGGTTTCAATGGTCTAGCATGATTCTATCAGATATAGAGGGAAGATTAAAAGCACTAAACTATATGCCAAAAACATATTTATGTGTAGTAAATGCAAAAATGAGTTTGCTGCCTGTAATCTCTAGTTATATTGCCATTGAGAAGGTAAGTACTTCTTCACGTCGGTTTATCTCCCAGCAAACATTTTCTGCACTCAATGGAAAAAGATATTCAGATCAACAGAGATTAAACTGAATCTTGAATCACTACATATTTCGCCGCTTGATGATAGACTTTATACTGTGCATAAAAGACAGATTGCTAGTCATTGTGTTGCTAGCTGGGCACATTTTTTCATGGTGTATGCATAAAAGGAAACATTCTGAGAATGCACAAGGAGAAATTTGTTGTGATTTAATTAATTTTTAAAAACAAGACATAACTACAAATAATATTAAAATTATTATACAAATTTTGCCATTTGTAGAAAAAAATAAGACCCAAAGCCATTTATATCTATATTTAATATATTCATGTATGAATGTCTGTCACTAATGAAAAATATATTAAAAAGTTCTATCATTTGGAAGTTTTCTTATGTTTGAGTAATCATTTAAAATTTTTGCAAACATTTATCTCAATATTTAGTTCTGATGAATCTGTACAAATATTATATGTGAGTTGGATCACTTGTAGAGCATGGCACTTCCAATTATAAGATTATGAGTTTATTCCAAGTCACTTTTGAAAAACCAAGATGTATGCTGCATTTCGGCCTTCTACATATATATTATGTAGCTTTAGAAACGTATACATGTGAGTATTTAGTGTTTCCTGTTGTTGCTACACGTGAATATGCCCTAATATTTATGAAATGTCTTCCGAGAAAGCCACTATTAGCTGTGAACAGCAAAATGGCTCACAACGGCATTTGGACCTTAGGCTGCTCTCTAGGATTGTTAAAGTCGTATTGTATACGGCATGAATGGAGCCGGAGAGGAAATACATATTTTATTGTACAGTGCATTCCTCAGTAATTTCTCTCACCAGTTTTGTTTTAAACATAAAAGAAAGGAAATTTGTAGAAATTATAATACAATAGGCAAGTGCCATAAAGAAATAAAATTGCAGACGTTTAAAAGTGGCACTTCAAATCTGCAGGAGAAATATAAAATGTGATAGTTTTACATCCCAGGGTATTTTTTCCTTTGGATTGGATGGATGGTCCTATGCAATAGAAAACCCTCCGTTTTATTTTTGTGTAACCAGACAAGGGTTTGGAGAGAGAGTTTTGACAATTCCCTGAAAGTCTAAAAGTTACATACTAATTTTATGATCAAAAAATAACCAATAAAAGAAATTTGAGGAAAGAAATAAAAATAGAAGATATGAATCTGGAAACTTTAGAGACAGAAAAGAAAAGGGGAGATTGAGAGGAGAAAATGCAGAGAGACAGGAGGAGTACAAAAGTTTCAAAAGTTTGAGTAATCATTCAAAAATTACGTATATGAGGGTTGGATTACGTATAGAGTATTTCTTTTCCAACTGAAAGATTATGAGTTTAATCCAAGTAACTTTTAAAAAACCGCGTTGCATATTGTATTTCGGCCTTCTACATGTGCATCGTGTATTTTTCCAGACAAATGTAAGGTACTTGTGAGTTTTCTATGTTTTATTTCGTTGCGACCAATAAATATGCCCCACTATTTATGAAATGTCTTCCGTGAAGCCACTATCATCTGAGAACATCAAAATGGCTTACAACAGCATTTGGACTTTTGGTTACTCTCTAAAATTTTTAATGTCGTATTGTAAACCATATAAAAGGAGCCTGAGAGGAAACACATATTTTATTGTTCCGTAAATTTCTTAGTAATTTCTCTAGCCAGTAATGTTTTAAATATAAAAGATTGGATATGCATATATTAACAATTAATTTCATTTTATCAACAATATTTCAATTTGGATGGATTTGGAGCAAAACATACGAAGATAGATTTAATACATAAACATTATCTACACTTTTATTTTTAATATTTCCTTTTTTTAAGAATCATTAAATAATTTGTTGGAAATAATATGCTTATCAAGCATGAGTTCTTTGAGACACATCATATATATTGCTAAAACAAAATTATGGGAAAGATAATATTGCATGTTCTTTCTCATAATCGACAACCCTAACAAATGTCACAAAGATTTTTCCAAAAGAAATATCTTCAACGAATACAAATTTATAAAATTAGCTTTGAAATTCAATAAATATTTTTTGTGAGCATTTATGTGATAAACATGATCTTCACTATATCATCATAAAAATGTATAATATAACATTTGCATGACCTGTGCACGTTAAAATTACTATAGGTTTTAATATTTGAAAGAAGAGTACCAACTCAGATGATAGTGGCGTCAATAGAGGTTCAAAGTTTCTTGATTTTTGGTGAGTGTGAGCTTTAATTGGTAGAAATCAGCAGCAGGAAAAGTGAAGCAATAATCATCATAAGTATCTGGTATATATAGAATGATTTTAAGTACTGCATACAAACAACCTAAACAAATTAAATCTTTACGAGTAATTTTGTTTTCCATGCACTGGATGCGACTAAAGTAGAATTAAGTATGAATAAATTTGAAAATACTATGCATGCTTGCAATTTTTGTGGAAAGAGTTTTAGAAAAATGAAATCTTTTCGATTTCATACGATGTTGCATAAACATCAACTTCAGCTTTGTCGAAACTATTATCAACGTGTCACAGCAGCTCTTGATCTGAAGAGTCGTGAGGGAATTCAAGCCGATCAGAAGCTTGGTCAGGAAAGATCCTTTAAGGCGTATGATCACTTGATTAATGAAAAGATCCATACAAGTCTCCAAACATACGAGTGCAAGCAATGTCATAAAGTATTCTCTCAGTCATCCGATCTCAAGCGTCACCTAAGGATTCATACAGGTGAACGACCGTATGAGTGCAAGCAATGTGGCAAAGCATTTTCTCAGTCAAGTCATCTCAAGTCCCACATGTTGATTCACACAGGTGAGCGTAATTATAAGTGCAAGCAATGTGATAAAACATTCTCTCGTTCAAGTAATGTCAAGCAACACATGGCGGTTCATACAAGTGAGAGACCTTATCAGTGCAAGGAATGTGGTCATACATTCTCTCACAAATGTAGTCTCAGACGTCACCTCAGAAATCATAGAGGTGAATGACTGTATGTGCAGTCATTGTAATAAATTATTTTTTGGGATGGATATCCTGAAGAAACATCAAAGTAACTAAAAACACTGTATGAAGAATGCCAATCTTTACCTACAAACTAGTAATCTTACGTATTTGACGAAAAAAAAACGCACAATCAAAATATATTAAGTCTTAATAATTTTTGTTAGCTTAATATATTAGACTTATATAAATTTTGTTTAGATTTGAAATATTTTTAATCTACAGAGATGATTGTATCTAAAAGTGAACTTCCTCAAGGTAATCTGCTGAACAAGGTTTTCATTAGCCAATTTTGGGATAAAATATTAATCTCTTAAGCAAGTATGTTATTTAAGTTTCAGTGTTTAATTTGTATTTAAACGTTTTCGTTATGTTACAATCGAAAATAGTTAAAATATTTTTATTAGTGTAACTATATTAGCTCCAAATATTTACGATTTTGCTATAAACTTATTAAAATACATTGATATTTTATATAGTTTAAAATAGGGGCAAATTATTATAACTCAATATGGATTTTTTTAACAGCCCAAAGTTATTTTAGTTTGTATGTAATTCATTGAAATCAAATACGAATTTTAAAATACCTTCATTCAGTTGAGCGTTATTTTATAGAAATTAATTTTTGTTTTAGTTAATTTTATATAAATTTAAATGCAATCTTTCTAGACAGTTTTAGCTTTCTTTTTTTATATTTAGAATGAGTTTTTATTAAAACTCTTGTAATCTTCTGATTTTTTGTGTAATAGCAAATTATAGCATTTATATATTCGCAGTGTATTATTGATCTAATTTTACTAAAATGAATATCACGTAAGTACAGAACTTAAAAATTGCTGAGCTGCAGAATATTACTGTTTTGAAACATATCTACACACATTCTGTTTAGCTAAATACTTCCAACAGAGATTAAATTTTTCAGTTTTATCTATATATTTTACCGTTACTTTCCTGTCATTTATGTAACAATTGTATTTTTATTAACATTACACTAAGCATTTATGATATTTTAGGAAAACTATATTAGTAATATTTTTGTAAAGATGGATTGAGTATTAATAAATAAACAGCATTCTGTTTTGCAGAATTCTTGGTTTTCAATTTTCATTTACTAAATCTTGCAGTAAATGCTACAAATGGAATACTTTATTTTTTGCGGTATAAATTCCTCTTAAGAAAAATTACTACGATTTTGAATATCATGGCATATTTTATTTAATTTTCTTTTGTTTCCTTTTCTTTAATTTTACAGAAAGCATAATTTAACACGTACGTTAATATGATATAAAATATGTATCATTTCATGCAACTAACATTCTTTAAGTTTAATAATTTTTACTAGGCACATCATGAAAAGTCTCTCAATCAAATCTTTTCCAAAATATCTCTTTGTTAAATTCAATTTTACACATTTTTTATACGTAGGTGCATTGAAGACTATCTTTTGTTTCTATAAATGAAGTATGTAAACTGGAAAATGGTTAGATTAGAATTTGGAAATCTATAATTTCTTATTTATTCCAAATATTGTTGGAAACAGCATTGTACTCAGTCAAATGAACGCAACTAATATAAAATTAGTGTCGAGCCGTTTAGCAAGATGATTTGTTCAACTAATATTTATTTTGTGTCAAGCGTCTGGACTTTATTTTGGTAGAAAGACATATTAAACAATGACAGAGGGCCACGTACTTTACTATTCGGTTATCAGGTTTAGTTCACTCGTCACCATGGAAATATTAAAAAGTATAATAAAATAGACCAGAAAACGTTATGTACAAATGGAGAGTGCAACCATTGTGTGTGGCTGTAGTCTTTGATTTGATGAGTGGTAGAAAAATGTAGTCATTTAAGTTATGAGGTTTCTAACGAAAAATTTAGATTTTTTGAAGCACAATGTGTTAAAAGTCTGAACAATCATCTGTAGAGCAGTAGGAAGGACGGCTCCTGTTCTTGCACAAAACGGGACTTTTTCCTGTGAGTAGCTTAGCGATCAATGTTAATGTTTTCTTGTGAAGAGCTGAATGAATTCAGAATCGAAGGATTTCAGTGTAGATAAGGTTTTGAGGAAATTTGATATGATGCTAGGCAGTGTAGCCGCATTCTTTAATGTAATGGAAGGGATTGCCTTCTTTTCTGTTCTATTTAGTTTTAAATAGTAGGTTCAGAATGGACCATGTTTAGTAACGGAGTAATTTATGTATGGATTATACAGTAAGTGTTGCTCAGAGGCTTTAAGAATTATTTTGTTCATGAAATAAAGCGAGTTGTAATTTTACAGCGTTTGAATATACATAATTTATAATGTACATAATGACAAGAGATAAAATTTTATAGTTAATCAAATTTAGTTTAAGACACAAATAATATAATTAAACATATATAGCATCGCATTATTTCTATGTTTTTATTTTTTTTCTATACATAGATTATAAATTTCTGCAAAGTATTAGAGACAGACAAAAGTACATTATCGGAGTATTCAACAGTTTGCAAACTCAACCATTTAATGATAATCCTTTCAAAGTGTTTGTTCAAGGAAAAGAAAAATTTATAGCACAAGACATAAAACCCTTTCCTTTTTTATAAGAAAATGAAATTTTTGCTTTGAGTTAGAGATCATTAGTTTGTCATATCAAATAATTTATTTCATGAAGGCAAACATGTTTAATTAATTTAGTCTACAAATGTAAAAAATGTTAAATATAAAGAATGAACTTCTTAATTAGCAGAAAATCTATTGAAACACGCTTTTCAATTAAGTCTCTGTAAAATTTTAATAATTTGCATCAATGTTCAGAATTAAAATATTAATAAATAACACTAACCTTGATTATAATTATAAATAGAATAGAAATTCTAGAATTTTTTTCTTCGATTTGAAGAAAATTTTATGTATTTACAATTCATAATCAGTTATTTTGAAATAGCATGCTAAGTATACATTAACAGAAACAAAATATCATATGCTTGGTACAAAATATTATAAATGCGAAATAGATAATGCAAATTATTTCTTGCAGTAAAATAATAAAACATTTTGAGCGTATAGTTAAAATATTTTTTTAAGTTATGAGTCGAATATGTTTTAATGACTGTATACAGTTATAAAATATTAACATAAATATTTTTAAATTTTTTAAGCAAACATAATCACAATCAGTAAGTTATATAAGATAGTATGAACAAATTATTACAGAAATTGTTTTGAACTAAAGTAATCAAAATTCTCAAAATACGTCTTAAGTAAATAATTTGGTACTTATAATAGATATCAGTGCAGTTTGGCAAAATAAACTGTTATGTATACGAGGGTTACTCTGAAATTTTTGAGATACGCGCAGACGAGAATTTACAAAATAAAAATAACGGTTTAATTTTAAAATACAAAGTATTTTAACACAGAAGACGATTTTTTACTGACTTACTTCAACTTGTTTAGCGTAGAATGAATTTTAAACAGAAGAGAAAATGGAGTTGACGCTAGAGCCTTTTCGCGCTATGATTTTCTACGAATTTAAAGCAGAATTAAATCAAGAAGAATGCGTTCAACTGTTGCAATTAGCATTTGGTGATGAATCTCCAGCTCGACCTATGTACTCAGATGGTTTAGAGAATTTAGGAGAGGTCGAATTTTCTTCAGGATGAAGAACACACAAGAAAGCCGCCGTCGGCAGTAATCCCGGATAATGTGTCTGCCATACTAAAAATGTTAATGGATGATAATCGTTGTACCTATCAAATGATACAAAAGGAGCTTAACATTGGATCCGCAGCCATACACAAAATCATTCATGAAGAATTACATATGAAAAAAGTAGTTTGCCGTTGGGTTCCCTATAATCTAATTGAGCACCAAAAAGAGAAGCGTGTCAGAATCAGTAAAGAAACTCTTAAATTGCTAAATGATGATGGCCACCGCATCATTTCTAAAATTGTAACAGGTGATGCAACGTACATACCGTTTTTTGACGTTCCAACACGTCAAGAAAGCAAAGTATGGGTCTTTGAAGGTGATCCCACGCCGACAATGGTGAAAAATCAACGCGTACTGAAAAAAGTGATGTATGCCGTTTTCTTCAGAAGTACGAGATTGGTCAAAGCCATCAAGTTGGAAGGACAGAAGACAGTAACAGCAAACTGGTATATCACTAAATGTCTTCCAGAAATTCTACAAGAACGAATGTTCCAGAAATTCTACAAGAATGAATGTTAGGGGACCAATGCTTTCCATGACAATGCATCTTCACAACAGTTGGATTAACAGTTGAGTTTTTTAAACAAAAACAAATTAAAGTGATCGAACATACACCGTATTCACCTGATCTAGCTATGTGCGACTTTTCCTTATTCTTTAATCTAAAATAGAACTTACGGGGACGTCATTTTCATTCAGAAGAAGAGATTGATGAGGCTATAAATACATTTTTTCATCCATTCCAAGAAATGAATGGCTTGAGGCATTTAATCTGTGAAAAATTCGTCTACAAAAGTGCATTGATGCTAGAGGAGACAGCTTTGAACACACCTAAAATTTTGTAAGTATAACTTTAAAAACCTAGTTATATCTCAAAAAGTTCAGAGTGACCCTCGTATTTACTTCACTACAATTAAATATACTTAATATTAAGTGGTATGGTTAAAAATTAACAATTTCAGTTTGTATATAAAATTTATTACATATTAATAAAAAAGTTTATTAAATTCTCAATTTGGCAAACATAACGAGAGAAATTATTATATTCAGTACAACATTTTTTTCAAAAATTAAAATATTAATAAAGTAAGAAATACATTTAAAATATTGAAAATTTTAAAGAAACATTAAAATAATATAACTGAAAAAAACTTTTAGTAGTTAACATATTTAAATATAATAATAATATGAAAATAATATTTCTGAACTACAATCTACGTATACTTTGAAATAAATAACTCAATTCTACAAGTTTTTGTGTTTACATGTTATGCAACATTTATTGTTATTAGATTTTGAAAATAATGGAAAACGTGTGTACAGCTGCAATCGAAGTAACGAAATAGTTACTTGAAAAAATTAAATAAAGTATTATAAAAAATTAAATTAAATAAAGTATTATAAGAAATTAAATAAAATAATTAAAAAAAAATTATAACATAAAAATTAAATCTTAAAAAAAAATGTTATTTAATATACCAAATTAGTTCCTACTTGTAATTTTAGAACATTTAATTTCGCATTACTTTTTTAATTTTTACAAATTTAGGTATATCTTTCAAAATATAGGATATGTGAATAGTGTTAAAATATTTGTAGGTATAGTGTTAAGCGAAAGTTTTCAAAAGTTTTATTTAAAATAAACTTTTGAAAATTTAATATATGAAATGTTAAACCAAGAACTTCCTCAATACGGAAGCATAAATTGAAAAATAAATTATTTATTAGAATCATTTTGGAAAAATAGAAAATGTTTCCAATTATGTTTTAAAATTAAATATTCTGTGGTTCAGGAATTTTTAAGTACTGTACTTAATTCAGGCTAATTAATTTAATAAATTAATACACCAATAACATACTGCATACAAAATATGTTTTTATTTGAATAACAATTAAATTGAAATAATTTTAATAATAATAAAATTTTAGTTTAAGTCTACAAAAATAAATCTTTAACTATCTAAAATTGTCGCATTCAAACATATAGAAATATGACTAAAATACAAAAACTAATTTCTACCAATAATCTAATAAAGAGATTTTAAAATTGGAATTTCGTATTAATTATATTTTAAAAAGTGTTTATGGCTGTTCAAGTATTCATATTGAATTAAAATATTTTTCCCGATATCAATCTGTATAAAATAAAAATTTAAATTTGAAAGTTTAAAGCAACAAAATTAACATTTACATCCAATAAATTTAAATTAGAATTAACAGTTCATCTATAATCGATATTAACATAAATACAACATTTAAATGCAAACTAAATATTGAAACTTTAAAAAATTATCTTTGAAGCAAGTATATGTTATATCCACATTTCAGCTAATGGTAACTTCGTTCAACAAATCATTATAGAAGTTTACTTTTACGGACAATCTTCTCTGTAGATTGGAAATTTCATGCCATATTGTTTAAATTTAGAATGTACTCTGCCTTTTTGCAATCTTGTTATTTTCGTTTCTGATGCTTGGTAAGATTATTAGAGCGTAGAAAAGACTGGCATTTTTTTTTCCTCTACATTGTGGATTCTCTGATGTCTCTTCAGATTACAAGAAAGACTGAATCTTTTTTCACAACTCTCGCACTCATACGGTCGCTCACCGGTATGAACTCTGAGGTGACGCTTTAGATATTTTAACGTAGAGAATAATCGATTGCAAATCTCGCACTTATATTGTCGTTCACCAAAGTGACTCCTTTGGTGACGCTTGAGATAATAATACTGTGCGAATACTCGACCACATTGCTTGCACTCGTGTGGTCGTTCACCTGTATGAATACGCATGTGACACTTGAGATGACTTGACTGAGAAAAACCTCTGCCACATTTTTCGCACTTATATGGTCGCTCACCTGTATGAGTCCTTAGGTGACGCTTGGGAGTAAAAGACTTAGAGAATGCTTGTTGACATTCTATGCACTTTATATGTTCTTTTACCGGTATGAATGCTTAGGTGACGCTTGAAATTAGAAGGATTAGAGAATACTTGATTGCTCTCATATTTTTGCTCACCAGTGTGAATCTTTTCTTTAATCTCTAAAATATATTCCATAGAGGATCTTTCCTTACAAATATTCTGGTCTGCTTGAATTCCCTCGCGACTCTTTTCATTACAAACTAGTGTAAAACGTTGGTCATATTTTTGACTGATCTTAAGCTGACGTTTATGCAACATCGTGTGAAATCGGAAAAATTACAAAACTAAAATTATCACCACAAAAATTGCAAGCTGGCATAGTATTTATAAAATTATATAAACTTAATTCATCTTATTTTAGATCAAGTATCTTACAAGGAAAATAAAATTTTTTGTTAAGTTACAATCTACTTATCTTTTCAGTAAAGAGTACTTAAAAGCTTTTTATGTATACTACGTGTTAAGAAGTTTATTGCATTATTTTTTCTGCAGCTTATTTTTACTATTCCAAGATCAGACTCATCAAAAATTTCGAAACAGTGAATCCCTATTAAGTGAAGACACTACCATCTGAGCTTGTATTCTCCTTTAAAATATTAAAACCTATGGAGATTTTATCATACATAGACGCTTCATTTTTAATACTATACAATTTTATGTTAAGAGAGTGAAAATGAAGAATACCAGGCCATGCATGTGTAACACTATACAATTTTATTATTGTATAACGAAGGCCAAGTATATCATGAAGGTTCATAAATAATATGTCCTAGATATCAACGCTGATTTTATTTATTTCTAATTATAAGTTTATGTTTTCAATTGCCGTTGACATCTCTTTTACAAACATCTGTATATGCCGCATTTGCTATAGTTTTTGAGTAAGGAAAAAGCATGTTGGTTAATATTTCTCATTATATTTTAGTAAAAAATGTGCTATTTCAAAACAAAATTTTCTTGCATTACAGATTATTTCTTGCGAATTGTATAATGATTCTTCGAAGTCAATAAGAAATACTTATTATTACTTTATTCTATTTTTCATTGAACCGAAGAATAACGACTTACATTTTTTTAAATTTTATTTTACATGTATGGAGTCAAAAACAATATGTTCTGCAATTATTCTTTATTGTTTCAAGTTGCATTTTAATCTCGTTGATTTCACTAAATGTTTCCCTCGTCTGCAGAAAGTAACTGCTTAGATACAAACCAAGCAGATAAAGAACATGCTTTCACATTGGCAATGTGTTTAGGGAAGATTGACAAGAAACACATTCTTGAATGCAATACACAGAAATAGGTGTCTGTCATTATAGTTTCCTTTATTTGGAATAAGGAAAACAATAATTTCATTATATAACGTAAGGTTTTTAGAAAGTTATATTAATTAATTAATAGAAAGTAACCAAATATTAATTAGTTTCAAGTAAATATTTGTATAAATTATTAAATTTAACAATTTTATAACAAGTAACTAATAAATAAAATCATTATATTTACACATTGCTGCATTTAGTATTTTCAGTCGCCCCTCTTGTCCGATATAATTAGCTAGATCAATGTAAACATTGACATTAATGAAGTGAGATATATTAGAAGTAGAAAATTTAATATAATAAATTTAATAAATTAAAATTTATAATAATTTTAAATAATTAAATAATTTTTTGAAAATTTAATAAATATGTAGTAAATTTGGCAACATTTATAGAAGAAATGAAAATTCCTGCTTCTCTCAGAAGATTCTCATCCTGACAAGAGACTGTTCGTGGGAATCATGTAGCAATATGCATAGGGTTACGAGTGTGATTACGACATATTTTACATGCCCCAGTCTCCAATAGTTAACATAATCTTACATACTTCCTTTAAGCAGGGATTTGAACTCAATATACTAAGATAATGAGAAAGACGCATTTTCTATCTACAACCACTCATGATATTTTCTAAATTATGGATGCATCATTTATTTAAAGTAAAAAAAAAAATTATTTTAAATAATGTTAATACTCAAAATTTTTAATGCACTAGAAGAAATAAATACATATTTTCTTGAATTTAGTTATTTATTTTGTATCTATTAACAGCCGATATGGATTAGTGATTAAATATATTAACCTCCTCAAAATTAATTAAAAATCTATAAGAAAATAAACCTGATAATCACCAACGTTGATTTGATATTTAAAAAAAACGTGTGATTCCATGTATGCTTTTTATTAATGTGTAAAAGAAATTTACATGAATGAAAAAGTTAGAAAAATGAAGACAAAAGAAATATCATTTTTAGCTACATATAATCTGAATAATCCACACATGCTATTTTTATTCTTAGCGTATGCCGATATTATCAAAACGAAAGTTGAAATGAAAGGAATTTTCATTCATTAACAAATTATTAAACAGTACAAAACTGAAATGAAATAAAAATGTCATAAAATATTAAAAAAAAAAAAAAAGAGAAACTTTAATATTAATTTACAGCAAAGATTTTTTTTTTATTTGTATCGAATTCCAGGCCCCAGTGGTGTAAGTTGCACTATCTTGTGTCACGTGTCTTAAAATTAAGTCCTTCTCAGTGACGTTTTACCGTCTCAGTGGAAAGTATTTATGATGCAAGTCTTAATGCACATGATTTAAGTAATATTTTACTTTAAAGCATCTGTAATTTAAGTGAAAGAAATTTAAGCAGGAACTTTATTGCTATAATTTTTAATAATAATTTTCGAATCATAATAACTTATAATCTTTCAGCCATTCGAATAGAATATTTTATTTCATATATATTTGATATTTCCTGGTATTTTTATAAGATTTTATTTAAAAGACTTTGGTGTCAACTTTGCTCATCATTCACAAGATTTTTTTTAAAAAAATGAGTTTCAAATCATTGAAAATTGCGTTTGTGTATTATATGCTTCGACAATGGGGTTGTGTTTAAAGACAATATGCAAGGAACTCATTTTTGAATTTAATAAACAGAAGTGGGTATCTGTCAAATAGTCTCCTTTATTAGGAAAAAAGGACATGTTTTTTTTTTTTTCTAATGGCGGGCACCCTTGAGCAAGTATTGTACATTAGCCACAACAAGGCCGGAAACTGCTACTCATTTTATCGTTATCCGGTGGGCACCTGTGAACAGAGTCACTGAGAAACGAGTAGCATCGCCCACGCCACACCACTACAATCCTGTTTATAGGGCAGGCCACATTCATCAATCATCTTAGAAAAGGACAAGAAACACAGAGAGAGAAAGAGTAAAACACCATGCCCGAGCCGGGATTCGAACCCAGGTCCTCAACATCCGTAATCAGTTACGTTAAAGACTAGACAGGTTGAGCGGCGGAAAAAATTACACAAAAATTCAATTATAACTCATGTTTTTTTGAAATTTATGGTAACTAATTGATAGAAATAAAATAGTAATTTGTTTCTCGAAAATGTTTTTGTAAATCATTAATTTAAACAATTTCATTACAAGTAGCCAAAAAATAAAATTATTATATTTACACATTGTTTCTTTTAGGGGTTTCAATCTTCTGACAGAATTAGGCTAAATCAATTTAACGTTGATATTAATGAAGTGTGATATAAAATAAGATATATTATATCCTATATATTATGTCATATAAGTGTGATATATATATATATATATATATATATATATATATATATATATATATATAACGTAATATATCAATCAATATTGTCATTGAATTTCCAAAATATTAATATCGAAATTCATATATTTTCAATTAAAGTAAATTCTTTTGACTGCGCATTTTAAACCATTTTATTCCTCTTTTCAAATAAATGATTTCCTGCGATTAATTATTTTATATTTATTATGTATTTATTTGAATCCAAGACATCGTTAAAAAAATTTACGCTAGATCTTTTTGTATATTTTTAATCAAATATTTGAAAATAGTGCCATTTAATATAATTTTTATCATCGTGTATCATTTTCAAGTTTTTTTTTCTATTTACTGCTTTTAAGTACAAATTTATTTCTTATATTTACATATTAATAATCAAATAACTTACTGTTTAAAGTGTTATGCGCCACATTTGCTCATCAAAATCCCATCTACATTATTTGTAAAAAAATTATTTAAAAATACTGCTTATCAGTCAATGAGATATGAAGAAATTTCTCTGAAATTTATATTGATATGTGCTTCAACTGGTATTAAATTAAAAAATTTAAATGAAATTCTGTCTTTTATCATACGAGCTGTATTATCAAATTTCCTTTGTACGAAAAAATATAGTCATAGAGAATAAGATGTAAATTGTATGTGTGCTTTGAATAATGTTTCAAAATTATGAAATTTCATCTTGTGTTTTATATATAGATATATTCATCTAAATTTAATTGAGATGTTGTATTTTATGTTATCAACTGAAGGACCATAATGCTTTGAATAAAAATAAATTCAAATTTGCAAAACTATTAAGCTACGTCTAATATTTTATATTATACACTCTCTAGAAATTTCACTGGTATTAACAACAGGGTATTATGAATGATCCTTTACAATATAAATACAAATGCAATTGAATTTATAATTGCATTATAATCCCGTAATGGATTTTATTGTATGGGATAATTGTAAATTTGTTATGAAAAATGAATGTCTAATACAAGCTATTATAGATTATAATTCTAGATCATAAACCAATAAATTCTGAAGTAATCAAGATGAAGCATGGAAGTGTCTTTTTAAAACGAACTTATCTTTACTTTTATTACGTTTATTTATTTCAAATATCTTCCATGGATTATTCAATATACTTCTTATATTTTAAAATAAGACGTAATAAAATTGGAGAATAAATACCATACATGAGTCATTTTCTTTTTCTTTTAATTAGATCTTATTGATAGAAGTATTCTTCGTATGAATGAAATCACAAGTGCTTTCATATTTTACACTTTTTCGTAGTTGAATAGTTTTATTTTGTAAAGCTAATTATTTTTGTAAAATTAAAATTGTGCTTTGATAATACACATTTTATAATTCTTAACTATGGAAACTTTGCTTGGAATGTTTATGCAGGAACAATTAAATAATGTTTGAATAACTTCACAGAGCTTGATTTATAAATGTTTCGCATGCCAAAGCTTGCAAAAGTTTCACTTCAAAGAAATTTGAATATTTTAAGCAGATGAAACTATAGCAGGGAATCTAAATGGAGATAATAATTAGAATTTTCTAGCTAATTTGGTTGAATGATTAAATTTCAAAATGAAGAAAAAATTTAGGCTTAAACTTTCGTATGATTTACCTCTTAGATCAAAATATTTAAAAAAAGAGAAATTAATTCTTTATTTTGAGCTTAAAATTTTCGAAGTAAATTTATCAAAATATTATTAAAGAAAATATTTTTTATTACTTATGACGAAGATGTTTGGTACTTGAAACAAATTTTGCATATTTCAATATATTAAATTAATTTCCTAAATTAAAATATACGTATATTTTAAAATAATAATTCATTTCTACATAAGTTTTTATGTATGAAATTTAAACTTAGGAAAGAATGAAAAACTTGTGAATAAATTCTTTCGAATTATATAAATAGATATTGAAAAAAGAATTTAAGTTTTAGTAAAAATTCAGAAACAATTTTATAAATTAAAGCAACAGCTATAAAAATTGGTTTTAATGCATCACAATTTCTATACGTAATTTTAGGAAATGTAATTCTGTGATATTTATTTTAAAATATTAGCTGAGAAATATTTACGATGATCCTTTAAAAATAAGATCTGTAAATTAAGTGTTCAAATAGAGTAGTGTGAAAAATTAAAATATATAAATATGAAGCCTTAATTTTAAAATAAATAAAGTATTCCATTTAAAGCATTTTTTGCAACATTAAGAAAATGCTATTTGAAAACCAAGAATTTCTACAAACAGAATAAATACTGTTAATTTACTAAAACTCAATCCATCTTTACAAAAATATTACTAATGTAGTTTTCTTAAAATTTCATAAATGCTTGGTATAATGTTTATAAAAATACAATTGGCTCTTTAATGAAGTGAAGGTAACGCTAAACTATATAGATTAAATTGAAAAATTTAATCTTTATTGGAAGTATTTTGTAAAATAGAGAATTTGTGAAAGTACATTTTTAACAGTAATATTCTGCAGCTCAGCAATTTTTAAGCTCTGTACTTACGTGATATTCATTATTTTAGTAAATTTGTAGATCAATAATACACTGCGAATATATACATGCTTCAGTCTGCTACTACAAAGCAATCATAAAGAATCACAAGAGTTTTAATAAAGAAATCATTGTAAATATAAAAAAGAAAGCTGAAACTGTCAAGCATGGTTACATTTAAATGTAAAGAAAGTTAACTACAACAAACATTAATTTCTATAAAATAACGCTAAACTGAGTGAAGGTATTTTAAATTTCGTATTTTATTTCATTGTATAACATACAAACTAAAATTAACTTTGGGTTGTTAAAAAACCCATATTGAGTTAAAATATTTTGTCCCTAGTTTAATCTATATAAAATATCAATGTATTTTAACAAGTTTATTGCAAAATCGTAAATATTTGGAGCTAATATAGTTACACTAATAAAAACAGTTTGGAGATTTTTGATTGTAACATAACAAAAACATTTAAAGACTAATTAAATGCAGAAACTTGAATAACATACTTGCTTAAAAGTTCAATATTCTATCCGGAAATTGGCTAATGAAAACCTCGTTCAGCAGATTATCTTAAAGAAGTTTACTTTTAGATACAATCTTCTCTGCAGATTAAAAATATTTTAAATCTAAGCTTATTAAGTCTAAACAAAATGTTTTAATATATTATGTCTAATATGTTAAGTCTAATGATTATTTACACTTAATATATTTTGATTCTCCGCTTTTTTTTCGTGAAATTCGTAAGATTACGACTTTGCAGGTAACATTCTTTAGACAGTTTTTATTGTTACTTTGCAGCATCTTCAGGATATCCGTTCGAAAGAATATTTTATTACAATGACATGCATACAGTCACTTACCTCTATGAATTTTGAGGTGACGACTGAGAGTCCATTTCCGAGAGAATGCTTGACCACATTGTTTGCACTCATGAGGTCGTTGAGTTGTATGAACAACCATGTGACGCTGGAGGTGACTTGGATTAGAGAATGTTCTATCACATTGCTTGCACTTATAATGTCCCTCATCTGAGTGAATCACCATGTGGCGCTCGAGATGAGTTGACTGAGAGAATACTTTGCCACATTGCTTGCACTCATATGATCGTTTACCTTTATGAACCCTTAGGTGACGCTTGAGATTTTGTAAGTTAGAGAAAACTTGATGACATTGATTACCCTCTTTTGTTCGTGGTACGGTATGGATCTTTTCATGAACCATGCAACCATGGGCATTGGAAAATCTTTTCTGACAACGCTTGTTCTTATGCTTCTTGTTTGCTTGAGCTCCCTTCCTACTCTTCAGATTACAAGCTGCTGTCAAACGTTTATAATATTTTGAACTTATCAGAAGCTGACGTTCATGCAACTTCGTATGAAATCGGAAACTTTCCATTTCTCTAAAACTTTTTCCACAAAATATGCAAGCTATCGTAACATCTTGAAAGTAATTCATATTTAATTCTACTTTGGTCACATCAAGTGTCTTACACGGAAAGCAAAATTACTAGGAAAGATTTAATTTGGTTAGCTTCTTAGTATACGGTACTCTTATAAAATCATTCTATATATACCAGATACTTCTGATAATTATTGCTTTGCTTTTCCTGCTGCTCATTTCTACCAATTAAAGCTCACACTCACCAAAAATCAAGAAACTTTGAACATTAATTAATTGACTAATCAGTCATCTGAGCTGGTACTCATCTTTAAAACATTAAAACCTATAGTAATTTTAACGTGCACAGGTCATGCAAGTGTTATATTATACAATATTTTTTATAATATAGTGAAGATGAAGTATATCATAAACGCTCACAAAAGATATTTATTGAATTTCAAATCTCATTTTATAAATTTGTATTCGTCGCAGATATTTCTATTGGAAAAATCTTTATACGTGACATTTGCTAAGGTTGTCGATTATGAGAAAGAATATTCAATATTTTCTTTCACATAATATTGTTTTACCATAATATTGTGTCTCAGGGAAGTCATGAACAACACCGAATTACCACTTAAGAAATTTTCTCTACTCTTCTATATACACACAAAAACAGTACGTTTTTCATTTATTCATTATTTTAAACTTTGAAATAGTTTACTGTTTAAATGCATACATGTGTTTATATTTTAAATGAGTATATATTATTTAACATTTATTTATCTGTAATTGATTAAATAAAATTTATTATTTATTCATATTTTTTATACATAATGAAATTTCTAACTGCGCAAATTTCTATATCATTTTAATTGTTAGAATGAGTAAATTTAGCAACTTCTCTGAATTAAAAAAATACAAGGATATTTTTATTATACTATATAAACATATACCTCAGTTTATAATTAAGTATTTTATTAATATTGAAATTGAAATTTTAAATCCAATTACAACTTGAATTTATATAGCAATAACATTAAATATCTAAGAACAGTTTATCATTGTTTTTTTACATCACGTCTGTGATATTATTTTGATTTTCATTGTTTAAGATGGTTTGTCGCCTCTAGAATAGCCTAAAACGTCTGAAGATATTTCACTTTTCAAACATAAAATATCATTCAGGATTAAGTACATAAGTGACAAAAAATTTCGCAAGGGAGGTAACATCTAAAACTCTTAATCACTCTGTCCGACAGATCTACACTTAAAACTCATAAGTGCAGTACTTTTTTCTTTCCATTGTACAAAAGTAGTTCGGATCTAACTCGATAATTTTACTATCAAAAAGGACAGACCTAACAACAAGGTATGTTGACCAATTTTATTTCTATTTAGACTAAAAATTTTATTTTACCTAGATTTCTTTAAATTGACATAAAAATATCATAGTTTGTCAAGGAAAAAAATCTCTTTTACGCAACAAAAAATAAACATCTCTTAGTTTTCTGCTAAAATAAAAATTTATTTGAAATTATTTATTATACCCAAAATAGTTTTAAATTGTTTAAATAAATTAATTTTGAATAATACTTTTTATTTAACTCCAAAATTGGTATTTTGACTGTTGTGGGGGATCTCCGTATAAGGAATTAACCGTAGCTAACCTAAATTAGTAGATAATTTGAAGAGAATAGACAAAACAAATAAAAAAGTATAAGTTAAAATAATAAAATGTTATTAAAATATAATTGTGTATATTGAACATCAATGACACTTGAATACGCTTTGTATTATTTTACCATAAGTTTTTGTAAACATATTTACCAAAAAATGTGAGGAAGGTTTTTAAGAAGTGATGAGGAAGAGATTAATAGAATCACACTTTTTATATAAAAAGAATCGTCAATGTTGAGGTTTCCTGCATTCTTCATCTCTTTAGTATGTCTCTGCATATCTCTTAGGTCATTCCAGGGTTCGGTATTTCTGGTAAGTCTCTTATTTCATTACGTTCATTCTGCATTCACTATCTCCTTGCTGTCTCTTCTTCCTCTTGTTTTCTTCGTGTTCTCCTCTTGTCTCTCCACATTTTCTGCTCTCACTCTCTTTTTCTGTCTCTATAGTTTCCAGATTTATATCCTCTATTTTTATTTCTTTACTCAAACTTCTTTTATTGGCTCCTTTTCGATCATAAAATTAACATGTAACTTCTAGACTTCAAGTGAATGGTCAAAATTCTCCTCGAAAAACCCTTGACTGTTCACACAAAATCAAAAAGAGAAGATTTTTTATTGCATTGGACCATCCATCCATCCAGCCCAAAGGAAATAGTACCGTGGAATGAGAAACTGTCTCAAACTTTTCTACTTTCCCTGAAGCATTCAGGTGCCCATTTTAAGCGTCTACAATTTTACTTCTTTATGTCACTTGCCTCATTGAATTGCAATTTTAATGAATATCAATTCTTTTATAATTAAAACAATACTGGCTGCAGAAATTACTAAGGAATGACAATGAAATATGTGTTTCCCCCCAGGCTCCTTTTATATCATTTATAATACGACATTAAAAATTTTAGAGAGTAACCAAAGGTCCGAATGCTGCTATAAGCCATTTTGATTTTCTCAGATAATAGTGGCTTCTAGGAAGACATTTTATAAATAGTGGGACATATTTACTAGTTGCAACAAAATGAAACATAGAAAACTCAAAAGTACCTTGCATATGTCTGAAAAAATACACGATACACATGCAGAAGGCCGAAATACAACATGCACCGCGGTTTTTTAAAAGTGACTTGGATTAAACTCATAATCTTTTAGTTGGAAGAGCAAAGCTCTACAGGTAATCCAACCCTCATATAACATTTGTAGATTCATGACAACTATTTATAAGGATAATATTTTTACATAATTTTTGAATGATTACTCAAACTTTTGAAATATACCAAATGACAAAAAACTTATTAATATATTTCATTAATGATAGGCATTCATTAAATAAGATATTAAAGTCAGATATTGATATAAATTACTTTATGGCTCATTATTTGTATAAATGATAAAATTAATATAACAATTTGAATATTATTTGTATTTATTTATTGTTTTTAAAAATTAACTAAATTACAAAAAATTTTTCCTTGTGTATTCTAACAATGTTTCATTTTATGCATACACTCAGAAAAAATTCGCTCACCTGGCAAGTGAATAATTAGCAATCTAGCTTTTATACACAATTTGTGGTGTAAAGTCTATCATGAAGTGGCGAAATATTTAGTGATTCAAGATTCAGTTTAATCTCTGTTGATCTGAATATCTTTTCCCATTGAGTGCAGAAAATATTTGCAGACAAACCGATGTGATGAAATACTTATCTTCTCAATCCCAATATAACAAGAGATTACAGGCAGGATACTCATTTTTGAATTTACTACACAGAAGTATGTATTTGGCATACAGTTTAGTATTTTTAATCTCAATCTATATCTGACAGAATCATGCTAGACCAATGAAACCGTTGAATTTAATGAAGTGCGTTATAAGAAGTAAATAATCGAGGGTATTTTCTCAAACTAGTCCAAGATGCTAATGTGCTGTACCTTGTTTTAAAAATTATTGCATACAGGAAACGTCATGTTTCCTCCAGAATAAGAGAATTCCTGAATATCCTCATCCTAATAGCGAGGTGTTCCTGTGTCGCGTGAGCGAAGTGCATAGAGAATATACAGTCCTGTTAGGGCTACCAAAGACGAAAGGGTCAGTCCTTTATTCCCAACTAACACTAAAAAGGCATGGAGCTAGGAACGACTTCTACCTTCTGATGCTAGAGTCCGAGAACGACAGAAACTGATTTTTACACCTAACAACAAGCTGGAAAATATTTAAATATACAAACTTGTAGCATGTTTTGTAATTAAAATGTATTGTAAAATAAATCTGTATTATTCTCTTACTTCTCCTTTCTTTTTTTTCCAAATATCAATTCTTTAAAATATTTCCAATAAATTTAAACTTTTATATTTTTTTTATTTTTCCTTCTCTTTCACTCTTAAACTCTAGATTGTCATACATGTAAATTTGAATTTTCAATTGAAATTATAAGCATTACAAATATTATGAACATTTTATTACGTTAAATTTTCAATTTCAACAATGATGCATTTTAAAATATGGATACATCATAACCTTAAATAAAAAACAAATGTTAAAATAATGTGAATGCTCAAAATTTGCTTTGCACTCTAGAAGAATATAATACCTATTTTCTTGCATTATGTATTTTGTTTCTGTAAAGAGCCGATATGTAATAGTGATTAAGTATGTTGAGCTCCTCAACATTAAAAAATATATTTTGAAAAAGTAAACCTATTATTCACAAATTATGTTTGCATATTTAGAAAAACATGGGATTTCATCTTTCTTTTTACTAATCTGTAAAATAAAATTATATGAATGAAGAAGTTACAAAAAATGAAGAGACAAAACAAGCACCGTTTCAAAACTGCATAGAGTATATGTAAACATACAGTACCAGTAGTTTTTCTGTATTCTTAAAATATAAATTTTATTTTGAGATTTCTATAATTCAATTTAAGAAATTTAACAACAAATTTTATTTTTAAAATTTTTAATAAAACGTTTATAATTATAATAACGTATAATATTTTAGCCATTTGAACATTTATTTAATTTATAACTGATATTTCCTAGAAATTTATTTAAAGTATTTAATTTATCAAATACTTTTAAATATTTCATTCTCTTGTTTTAAAATAAATGTGTTACTTTTAAAATGTTTTATCAAAATCTATTAAAAATAAGAGCATTATTATTTAGTTTCTTGTATTTGAGATTATTTCATGTATGGGAAGGATTAAGATAAGTGTAGATATGACTTGTTTACACAAGACTATTTTTCTTTTTTTTCTTTTTTTTTTTTTTGCGGATGGCTCAAAATCTATTCTCCTTCCTCCATAAAGAGTACATTTTTTGAAAACCAGAAGCCTTCATTCTAATAGATAATCCGAAAGAAAGAAAAATCACAAATTTTATCTCTCGTAGTTAAACTGTAGTTAAAAATAAACTAGTATCCATTCGTGAGGATGCATATTTAGTCTCAGATTTAAAATCGAGAAAAAAAAAAAAAAACATTTGATATATGGCAAAAATACATTCAATTTTCGCTTCAAAAACTGCAGTATGAGTACAATTAAATTTATTTTAAGAGAAATCAAATGGTGAAGTGTAAAAATTGCTTTTTTGTCAATTGAAAATATCTTATTGATTTTACATTTAACTTCTTCCTTTATTTTTCTGTTATTCAATTTTTATACCATTTTAATGAAGCGGTGCACTTTCCTTTGTTCATGAGCAGCATTTGTTTTTATAAACATCCAAGTAAGGTTTAGTTTAAGATATTCCTTTGAATATTAAAGTGATAAATTTCGATGTCTTATCGAACTTTAGAACCGAATATAATTTAAAATATAATTCTCTTTCTGTATGATCCTACATCAAACTTAACGTTGTGTGAGTTTAAAATCAAAGAACATGGCGAATGAAACGAAATTTATTATTTTTATCTTTCGCTAATTATAATTTCTAGTAACGGAATTCATATTTATTAATTTAAAAAAAATCCAAACTGTGAAAAACATTTTAAGTTAATTTATTCTTTCTACAAGGAATTATTTTCTTTTAAATTAATTATTATCTTATTATAATTATTATAAATCAAGTATTCAGTTTAAGCACTAAAATGAAATGAAACTACATGAACGTTTCAACCTCTAGAATTTAAGATGAACTGATACTGGTTTGCTCTCTGATTTTATAATTCATCGGTTTGGTACCATCCACGAATGTGGATGTTTATTGTAATTTTTAAGACGCTTTGAAATTAATCTCTTCAAACTCAATTACAAATCATAAATAATATGTATGGTGTTAAAATACATATTGTTAAACAACAAATATGCATTAAAGTTAAAAATGGAATTAAAAATGTTCACCAACTAAATCAATCATTTAAAATTATCATTTCTACTGAGAATTTAGGAATAAATACAATTAAAGTAATTGTAAATTAAATATCTATATTTCTTCACATATATATTGCAGTATTTTTTCAACACCTTTTTTTATTTATTAAAATATTCCAGAACAAAAGTACTACAAACCCCATCAATTTGATTTCCATTCAAATTCTGTATGCTGCATCGAATTTCATTATAGAAATCAAAGTTAATAACTTACTATATATATTTAACACATTTGAAAATACTGCTTAGTATTAGTTAAGTATAAAACAACTCTTCGCTATTATTATTTAATTATGTGTTTTAATTATGTGTATTTAATTATGTGTTTCAACTTGTTTTAAATTTAAAGATTTAATCGAAACATCGTATTTTAACTTATAAACTGTACTATCAAATTGCAGATGCAGTCATAGTGAATAAGATGTATGTTTTGATTAATGTTGTAAAACTATGAAATTTCATGTAACTGTTTTTCTATTAGAACTTTTCTTTAATGTTCACAATCATTCACATCAGAGAAATATGAGTGATCCTCTGCAATATAAATACAAATACAATCGGGTTTGTAATTATTTTGTAATTTTAAGAGATTGCAATGCAGTATTGAATTATAAATTAATTATAATCAAAAATGAATAAAAAAACAAGTTTTATAGTTTATCACACTAGACCATAAACCGAAAATTCCAAAAATATTAACATAAAGCAGATTTTCTTTCAAAAACATGCACAAGTTTTTCAATTTATGAATACATTTATTCCTTTCAATTATCTTTCAAGTATAACAAATTATATAACCTATATTTTAAAAAAAGAAATAAAAGAAAAGAAAATAGAAAAAAGAAATATAAATGTCATGCATACTCTCTTTCTATAATTATTAATTATGAGTGTATTGATAGAATTTTTATAAAATTAATCACAAACTCATTCATATAGCAATTTTAGTAGTTAAATAATGGGAATTTCAAAGTTTTTATTGTATTAAAAGCTTTGATATTCCATATCTTGTATATTATTTTACCATAATAAATTTCTTTCAATAGTTATGGATTTAGAAATTAATCTACGAAATATTTAACAACTTAATAAATACTTTGGCATAAAATTTTTATTCGAATATCTTAGTAATTTGAATATTTTTAATAGATGAGATTCACTGGGATCACTTCTAAATATGTATTACAACATAATCTTCTAAAAC
>JAPDSC010087902.1:0-19435 GCA_026290005.1 Latrodectus geometricus | reverse complement strand
TTGAATAAAAAGACAAACAATATCAAGTGAAAAGAATTTGATTAAATCTGAAGAAAATAGACTAAAAACCAACTATCTTAGGCTAAAAACCAATACTGTAGGTGTAGTTTCAACACAAAAGTCATATTATGTTACAGTGTGTGTGTTCTCGCAATAACATAACGCAAACAACAAAACTTGATAGAAAGCGCTTAACTTGGCGTCAAAGGTATTCTTATCAATTATTAAATTTGAAATAAAGTTTGAAGAAATTTAAGAAGTCTAAAAATTGGAATGGAAAAAATCAAAAACAAGTTATTAATTTCAAGAAACAAATGAATTTATTTTGTTAGATAGAAAAAAAAAATAATTTTTAGTATATGCTTTTCATGAAATTAGATAAATTTCTTCATATTTTCTTAAAAAAGTTTAAAGCAATATGTAATAATTTTTTAAAACAATTATTACAAAAGCAGAAATACTTTTTATATGATGATAACTGGTTATAATTTTATTATATGGAATTATAGCATTTTGTAATGTATAGATTTTCTTGTTGCCATTGTGAATGAATATGAAAACTCCCAAAATAAAATGTAAAATAATGCTTTAAACATAAAAAGAATTTTTATGATTCTTGTAAAAAAAAAAAAGTAATGCATAAGTAAACATTTCTTAAACTCAATTTCTACGGTCAACAAAAAAAATTATTTTAGTCACTTTTTATTAAATTTCGCAATGTCCATTTGTGAAGCAAGGGTAAATACTGTTAAAATCCTGTTTGTTTGTTTATTACTTTTATGTTTCGACGAGATTCGATCTAAAAACATGACAACTTTACGCCGACACTGTATCAACGTTGCCATTGCAAGATCAACTTTTCATTCCACTATATTGCAGAAAGTCCTTTTTAAACAATTTTCATTCATTTTTTCAAACTAAAAAAATTCTCTCTCTCTAATACATACACACACTTATTTATTTCAAAGTCTCAAAGTTGAACAAACTCATTTAAAAAATTAAGATAAAAAATTAATAAATTTAATGTAAGAAATATGAATATAGAGTTAGTAACTATTGCTGCTAACAGATAGCAGTGCTACACAATAGTGTATTTTCCTACCATATAAAACTAAAATTAATTAATTAATTCAATTAAGGAATTAATATTTAAAATAATTGTGTTAAAATAATAAGTGTCATCCACTTCAGTTTAAAAAATGTATTTTAATTTGAGTCGGTGATTAAGAAGTATATTAACAATTGAAAATTTCAAGGAGATATTTATATATAGAGAGAATGGTTCAATAATAGTAGGAATTTAACGAATAAAAAGACAAAAATACAGTTAATTTATTAAAAAATGAGTTCAAAATTTTTATTTCAAATAAGAATTTTAAATATTTTAGACAGAAGCATAAAGAAGATTTATTGAATGCTGTAATCTCACTTTTAATGCAAAAAGAAGATTAAGTTTCCATTTCAAATATTTAGTCAAAAACTTTGTATATATTACTCAAATATTACGTATAATTTAAAAAATGATCTAGTTTGCTTGTTATTTCACATATTTTGTCATGCTTATTTGAGTAAAATTATAAAAATAAAATTACTTAAATGTACATGAAAATTATCTCACCAGAGAAAAATGCAAATAATATAATATTAGTTGTGTGATTATATTAGAAGTATAAAGTGAATGTAATTTAAGAAAAATCAAAGGTATTAATCTTGAGAAATCAGTACCAACATCAGCCATTCCACACAATAACAAAATTCTTTTCTGTCAAACTATGTAGTCAAACGATAATTTATTTTACGTATGAATGAAGCTTTCTTGCAGCTTTAACAATATGACACAACTTAAGTAACGAAGTGATAGATATTCGTTAGCGTGCCAGTTGCTCGGCATTTATTGGTCAGACGTTTCACAAGTCTTGTAGGATTTTCAATTTCAAATTGACTCTATATGTTTATTCATATCGATAAGTTCCATTATAGTATTTAACAGGTCATAAGTCTCACATGCTTAGTATCAATTGCTGTGTAGTAAGAACAGTACTGTAGAGATAGTACTGCAGAAACATAATGTTACGAAAATTTAGAAACAACTATAGGACAAAACTCTTTTCTCCAATACTTTAGAAATGTGAAAGGTCATAAGTCCAATAACCTAAACAGGAAGGGATCAAGACCTGAATTGAGAGGGAGTTTCATAATATTAATCCAGGTAATGGATAGGTATAACAGTTTTGAAATCAGAAGTAGAATAATTACTGTTTGTGAGAAATTTACCGAAAAACATTCTATTTATGTAAAGATTATGTCAATTTTTTCCTTTAGTGGATGAAAAAGTTCTAACTTTTACGCATGACTTTCAGATGAAATATTCGATATTAATAAATTTAATAACATATTTTCAATGACTAAAGTTATTTAAACTGGGTAAAAAAACAATTATTAAGCACTTGCCTTTGAAACATTCAAAATTAAAATGGATAAGAGTTACCAATTTAAAAAGAAATGGAATTTAGTTTATGTACACATTAGTAAATTTTGTTGCATTAAAGTTAAAAATTAATATACTAACGAAATGAACATTTTTAAATCAGTGTGAATAAACTTGAAAATTTTGATAAAAATTTCTAATGTCGTTAAGAATTAAAAGATAAATAAATAGTGTTTGGTAAAATTACTTAATTTCTGTTACTACTTTTTTTTTTATCTCCTTTATAGAAGTAAATATTTACTTTTGGATAAAGCTTCAATTTTTTTATAATTTATTATATTCATTATTTTTCAGCATCTAAAAGATTGCTTAGAAAAACTAGCTGTATATGATGCAGTGTGGATACAGTCCAAAGATGAAACTTTTTATCAAATCTTCTTTCCATGCGAAGGACCAGGAATGGAGTGTGATTTCGTTCTTCAGTCTATACAAAATAGAGGGATTGGAGAAAAGTGGCTGTCTACTGTTGGGTATATATTGGAGTTTACTTTAGATAAATTATTTACTTTTAATTAGAATGTTAAAACATTTTAATTAATCAAAAAAGACAAAATAAGAAAAAGTAATAAAAATTGTCTGGAAAACTTAACAGCCAATGATTTTTTCAGTATCATGCCATGTGATGTGTTTTATCGTGACTATGGAGAAAATGAAGAAGCAGAAAAAGACGATTCAGACAATGAAAAGTACGTGCAACATTTTTCTTCATACAATTTTAAATTATTTTGTCCCTTCAATTTAACGATTTTTTTATTTAAAAAGAATTTAAGACCAACCTAAAAGTTGTTCAGATTAATAATATTCATTAAAAGATAAATCTAGACAAGGATTTCTTTTCATTATTTTAACTCGTCCAATGCTTAGACGAATGTTCAACATTGTTGCATTTGATTTTTCCTATTTAAATTTCGAAATGCATTAAATTCGTTGGCTATTAATGGATTACTAAAAACAATTATTTTAAGCCAATTATGAATTCAACGAAAAGATAAAATCAATAAACAATGAAATCTCAATAATTATAAATTTATACACATAAAAATGAAAACCTTTATCGCATACCATTTCAAATAAATTCATTTTTACGGGAAAATTATCATTAGCAGATTTGTGTATAAACTATTGTCGTAAAATCGTTAGTTATGTATCTTTTAAATAACTGCTCATTATATTTGAATTATATAACATAAAAATTTCTATTTTTAGTGAAGAACAAATGCCAGAAAAAAAGGGAAAAGGGTTCAAAGCTATGCAGAAAGAATTTCTGAAATCCGTTACTGCTAGGCTTACTGTTGCCCAAGTAAATTAACTATTTTTTTTATTTTATTATTCTTATATGTAATTATAAAATTTGCATTTAAAACAAAAATAATTACATAAATATATGATACATACATATACGAATATACTACATAATTATATGAAAAAAATATTTCACTTCGGAAATAAAATCTTGAGGAATTATTCAGCATTTATTATGAAAATATACATTTTTATCAGTACGATAAGAAGCCTTAATAAATTTATGTTATCTTATTTAAAAATGTTTTTGGTAGAGGAATATGGAAACAAAATTCTTGTAAATAAATGAGCATTTATAATTTTTTGTCTCCAATCTGATTAAAAATTTTCCCCTATGTTAATTAACTACGAAACATTATGTTAAATTTCCGTAATAATTTTTAGCAATTGTATAGTGTAACATATTTTTATATATATAATAATGTTAATAATATTTATATATATATATAATAATTTTATATGTATAATAATATCTAACATATTTTTTAAACATTTATAGTACAATTTTATTTTGATTAAAGCATTCATAAAATTATTTTTAAATTAAATTTATCATAGAATTTTCAATTTTATAACAAAGAATTGTTTTATCTAGTTTAATAAATACACTAATCCATTTTCTACATTGATAATTTTAAAATTAGGCTGAAATATTACGCAAATTTTATGAAATATTTATTGTTGGACAATAGTTGCTGTAAATTTAAAATTTTGTTTTATGATAATTTTTCGATGATTAGAAATTCATAAAATATGTTTTCTTTTATTATAGGTTGTTGAGCGTGTGAAAAATGATGGTTCTCTGTCTTTCGATTTCATTATGTTTGTCTTTATTGCAAGGTAAAAAGGAAAGCTTTAATAAATTTATTTAACAAAACTAATATAAATTTTAAATCATTTTTCAAAACTTACATTCATATTATTTTATCGATATTGCACAATAATTTTTTTTTTTTAATCAATGATTGAATTTCGTATATTCATTGTTATGACCCATTCATTAAATTTGTAATTATAAAGATATTGATTTTGATATAAATTTCTTTTTTTACTTTTTCTCATTTTAAATGCTTGTAAATTTTAATCATTATATTAATTCTTAAAAAGTAAATTTTTGATAAATTATTTGCTGAATATCAAAAAAAGAGAAAGAGTATTTGAAAAATTAATATATTAGAATAATTACTCATCCACATTTATATTATAAATTGGAATAAATGATTGAAATTTGTTCATTGAAATTCTTTCTATATAATTACAAAATTTAAAGACTTTATGATGATTTTAGAAACGATTGACCATTTTAATTTTGTGACATTATCCTATTCTAAATGACCGCCCTTAATTAATATTTTTTATTTAAAAGAATTATATACTTAGTTTTATTTTACATTGCTATTAATGCACAAAGGCATTCTTAAATAAGTTTTCAAAGATCAGGATATTAAAAAAGTTAATGTTTTCGAAAACATAATTAAGTATTCTACGAGGTGTGATGCAAGTGCTCTATTTAACAGGTATCTTCGGAAAATATTTTATTGTGTCTGCGCTTATATCCAGCCAGGATCGTTAGGATAGCCTATAGCTGGTTTAGGATTTTTTTATGGTGAACAAATTTATGAACTTAATATAGCTTCACTATACTCGGGAATGTGAATGATCATCATCAATCTATTCTCACTAAAAATGTCAGAATGAGTTCAATCAATGAGAAATAAGATTTCCTCAGAATATAATTAGTATTTTATGTAGATGATATTGTTATACTTCTATAATATTCCTATATTAGAGTAAAAAATTATTTATATTTATATTCTAAAATAGGAGTATTAAAAATAATATATACATAAAATATTGTAGAAAAATGACTTTGTCCCAAAGAAAATGAATACTCATCAAAAATCAGATAATAGATAATATTGATATAAATAAATAAAATATTGGAATATAAAATGATCTGTTATTGTTGAAAAATAAATATTGCTTCAAAGAAAATGTTTGAATATTTTGTTGTATCATTTCTTATTAGAATACAGAATAACTTATTGCTCGAATTGGATGCATTTTTGTTCTTTCAAGTAATTACATATATACACTACTGGCCATTAAAATTGCTACACCAGGAAGAAATGCAGATAACAAAATGATATTTATTGGACAAATATACTATACAAGAAATAACAAGTGATTAAATTTAAAAAAAATTTGGCTGGATAGATCCTGAGAAATCAGTACCCAGAAAAACCACCTCTGGCAGTAATAACAGCAGTTATACGCCTGGGCATTGAATCAAACAGAGATTGGATTGCATGTACAGGTACAGATGCCCATGCAGCTTCAACACGATGCCACAGTTCATCAACCGTAGTGACTGGCGTTTGGTGACGAGCCAGTCGCTCAGCAACCATTGACTAGACGTTTTCTATTGGTGAAAGATCTGGAGAACGTGCTGGCCAGGGCAACAGCCGAACATGTTCCGTATCAAGGAAGGTCCGTACAATACCGGCAACATGCGGTCGGGCATTATCCTGCTGAAACGTAGGGTTTTGCAGGGCTCGAAAAAAGGGTAGAGCCACGGGTCGTAACACACCAGAAATGTAACGTGCAATGTTCAAAGCACTGTCAATGCGAACAAGAGGTGTGCGTTCACCACGATGCCGCCAAACACGTATGCGACCATCATGATGCTGTACACAGAACCTGGATTCATCTGAAAAGATGACGTCAGGCCATTCGTGCGCTCAGGTTCATCGTTGATCACACCATTGAAGGCGCTCTTGTCTATGACGCAGCGTCAAGGTAAGCTGCAGCCATGTTCTCCGAGATGAGAGTCCATGCTGCTGCAAACGTCGTCGAACTGTTCATGCAGACACTTGTTGTCTTCCAAACGACCCTGTTTCTTGACTCACGGCTCATGACGTGGTTGCACGATCCATTACGGCCATGCGGATAACATGCCTGTCTTCTCGGCAGCTAGTGATAGGTGGCCGTTGAGATCCCGCATGGCGTTCCGTATTACCATCCTGAACCCATCGATTCCATATTCTGCTAACAGTCATTGGATCTCGACCGACGCGAGCAGCAATACTGCGATAAGATAAACCGCAATCCCGGTACGCTACAATTTGACCTTTATCAAAGTCAGAAACGTGCTGGTACGCATTTCTCCTTCTTACACGAGGCATCACAACAACTTTTTACCAGGCAACAACGTTCAAATGCAATTTGTGTATGTGGAACCGGCTGAACATTTTCTACTGGCACCTGCTTTGTCTGAATGCGCTGAAAAGCTAATCATTTGCTTATCACAGCACCTTCTTCCTTTCGTATAAACTTCACGTCTGTAGCATCTCGCCTTCTTGGAGTAGCATTTTTAATGGCCAGTAGTGTATTAGACACTACGAGTTTATGTAATCTTAAAGTTATGTATTTAAAAAAACGAAATTGTGTGTGTTTTACTCATACTTTTCCATCGATGTCAAATCTGTTTTTGAATGGCAAACGCAGAACATAATCTTTGATCAAATAGAAAAATAATTATTTTGTTGATTGTTAAAAGCATTTTATAGAAGTAAAAACAAAGAAAACTTACCCGGGAAAATAAGCTTTTAAATTTTCTCCATTTGTGTCATTTCCTCTAACTGTTAATTACATTTTTCATATCAATTCGATATATAGAGTGAGGTAAATGAATTTTTTTATTAGAACATAATTAAGTTCGAATTCCATTATTGAATACATATAATTCATAGTTTTTAATAGAGAAATATAACTTTTTTGTTGAATGATGTTTTTTTGTATATAAAACATTTAGTTAAAATATAGGTTAAATATTGCTATTAATTAAAAAAAAATTCTCACCAAACCCTAAAAGTATAAGATTTACATGATGAGAAATTTAATGATTTATTAAAATTTTAATAAATAATGATGAGAATTTCATAAATATTTTGTCTAAAGTGTAGAATTAATAATCTTTTTTTCTTACACTATTCTGTTTTCTGTTATGTGATGTTATTTGTTTATTTTACCTCATGGTAACAATAATTCTTACTTTTTGTGTTTTGTACGAGCTTATGTAAAGAATCCTAATGTAGAAAAATTAATGCAAATTCTAAAGACTTATTTTATTACCAATGTAAAAAACAAAAAACTTGAAAGAAACAAGACTGTGTAACTTGAAAATTATCAATGAAGGTCATAGAAATATTTTTTTGAAACTGCTACAGAAAATTTTATAACTCATGACTTTTTTAATTAATATTTTAAAAATGATGTTTTCTCTTCTTCCAACTTAGAAGCTGTGTTGTATTTTCCATTCCCTTATGGTTTAGAAAAATTTAAATATAGTTTGAATACTTAAAAAATTTGTAATAAATTACTAAAATTTATTACACTCTATAAATATGTTACAAAGGAAGAAATTTATATTATTGTAGGTTATAGAATTGGGACAATAATCTGAAATTTTAAGTTTTTGCTGAAATTTAATGTAATAAATAATAATGACCTTAATGAGAAATTAACTAATATTTCATTTGTATTTCAGTTGCATTGCTGCTTTGGGTCTTAGTGAAAACAGTGCCATCGTGATTGTAGCAGCTATGTTAATATCACCTATTATGGTAAAATGTTATTTCTTTCATTGAGTATCAAATCTATATTTAATGGTAAATTTCAAATAGCATAATCATCTACAAAAACTGCTAAACATACCTAAACATGTTTAAAAATTGCTAAAATTGTTCCTGATGAATTATTCTCATCTTTATAAATAAGTATTTTTACACGTAAATTAAAATTATGACCCTTAAGTTTAACGTGGTTATACTTTTATTTTACACATTATGCGTTATTTCATTAGATCACAAATGATGCAAAAAAATCATTGAAGTGAATTCTAGAAGGAAGATGGCTTGTTAGCGGATGACTTGTCTCTTTAATTTTATCATTTTCTGTTCAGCAATTTTTAGGAATGGGATACCTTAACCTCTGGATAGTTAGCCTCTGGATACTTTATTTAAAACCTTTACTTTAATGTTTCTAACTATCTACTGCCAAAAAGAATTTCAAGAATAAACATATACTTGATTAATAAAGACATTCCATGAAACTGTATTCAACACAAACTTTAACTATCTTCTTACAATTCAATAAAAAAGTGCAGCGTGATCTACTCGATTATCACATGAAATACTTTACAATTGCACTAGCGTAAAAAGTCAAATAGCTTAAAATATAGCGTTCATTAGAACGCAAGGCTCTTTTAATTTGACCACTTTGTATCGTCTTACTTATTGACGATTTACTTTACCTCCCCTCCCCCTCAAAAAAAAAAGAAATATAAACTGCAGATATTATGATTTAGTGTCAAATATTCCATTTTAATGACTGCATTTACATTTTATATTTTTATTATTGAGATCACAATTTTCAATTTAGCTTATGTAAATTTTAAATTTATTATCAAAAACTTGGAATGTGAATTTAAAAATTAAATTTTCATTCATTTGTTTTATTGAAGTTTTAAATTAACTGCGCCGTTTTTTTTTCTCACATATTTTTAAACATTATTATTAAACATTCATATTGGTTTGATTACTTTTATAAAAATTGCTTGGGACTTCTTTTACTGCTAAAAGTTTCACTCAATTTTTTTATACTATCTAGAAAGCAGTAAAGTTCATTCTATTTTAACAGAAAATTGATTTTTGAATGCTCTTCTTAAAGAAATAATTTATCGTTGGCAAATTTTATACGAATAAATATATTTAAATAAAAAAACAAAATTTGATAAATTTTCATTTTTTCCTAACTAAAATCTTGTTGCATGTTGTGTTTAAAATAAGATGATTTTTTAATTAGTTAGAAGACATAAATTTAAAAAAAATACCTTGATTCAGGATTTGACTTTTTTCTGTAGTTTGATATCCAACGAAATAGGCCTTGTTTTTTGCCATCATCAAAAAGTATTTTTTTTTGTAAGTAATTGGTGACCGATACGTTGTCATTAAAACAAAACTTGTTAATAAATTCTTGGCTAATTAACTTTTTAAGAGATTTGTTATGTTTTGAGTCAAATTATACGATGTATAAGTAATTTAAATTTATTTAACAAAATGTTTAATTAAAATAAGAAAATAAACTTGGTATTAGCTTTAGAATTTAAAAGCATTTTACAATATGGTCAAAAATATTTGTAAACATATACTTAGAATTTTGCCTAACGAAATATTTTGAAAATTACATAGAAAATTATGACGATCACCCACGCATTACTTAATAAATTCAATTTTTTAAGTATTTTTGGTTTTCAGATATCACTTTTTAGAAGTACATCTGCAAAATTATATTACAATAAAAGAACATAATTAATGATTCAGTTATATGAATATATTTTCTGTGAACATTCTTATGAATTAAATAATCAAGAATTATTAATTCATAAAAATGGTCATCTACAATTAAGTGCATGTAAATAATTAACACCAGACATAAATTAAAATTTAATTTGTTTTAATCATATAAGAAGAATATGCATTTTTTAGGGTCCCATTATGGCTTTTACATTCGGTTTAACAATTCAGGACAAAAAACTTGTGAAAATGGCTTTACGGACGGAGCTTATTGGTCTCAGCGTCTGCCTTTTATCAGGTAAGTGAAATTAGTTGTTTGAATATTAAAAATTCAAAGAAAATTAATATAATAACAGTATAATTCGAATACATATAAATATATTAAAATTAATTTATGTATATATTTGTAAAAATTATTCTGCTTGAAATTTTATGAAATTCTTAAAATTTCGGAAAAAATTAACAATTTATACATTGGTTAGTAACACATTTATATGTGAATATTTAAACCTTATTTAAGTATTAATGCTGCTAATTTGAGTCAATTACTAAAATAAATAACTGGTACATTATAGTGCTATATCGCCAAAATATAATAGATGCTCAGATATTGTCCTCATTATATGATTTATTTCATTTTTTATAAAATTGTATATCCGATTTTAAGAAGGTATCAGCCCCAAATTTCGTACGACATTACGTAGCTTCACACCGTCACCACATTGCCTCGTATTCGGGGTATTGTCGAATCGTGGCATCACATACGCATTTACAGTCCATTCATTCTTCACTCGCTATCATTCGGTAAATTTTCATCTAGTTTTAGAATTCAGCAATTTCACCTGGCAACTGCATGCAACAGATTGTTTTTCTTAATAAGTGGTGGACATGTTTGAAATAATAATATATAACAACAATCATTTAGTTCATGAAATGTGAATCGCTATAAAAACATGCAACTGAAGATTTTATAACTGAAACAACGCATTTGAATGTGAGCTATTCAGCTAATAATAAATACAAAATGCTTAAAGAATAATTTCTTTCAAATTCATATTTAGATATCTTGTTTCAACACTGTTAAATGCTTTTTTTTTTAATGCAATGCAATTACTATGAACAAATGTTAATTTAGAGCAGTGCTACTTGTAGATGATTTAAATTACTTGTATAATTGTTTATGTTAAATTATTGGACAAAAACAATATATTATATACTTAATTCTGATCAGTTATCTGTATTTCTTTTTAAATAATTTCAGGATTTTTGTTTGGCTTTATCTGCGGTAATTTTAGTGAATCATGGGGTGCTGGTAAATGGCCCACAACAGAAATGGCGGGGAGGTAAATGATAAATTTTTATCAAAATATATTTTCTAGCAATTAACTTTAACTAAATGCAAACTATTTTTTCTAGTAAAGTTGGTAAAATTTTCCCCATAATGTAAAAAATTTTCTTGCAGGGGTATGGTGAGAAGTTTATGGTCTGGTTGCTTAATTGCTCTTCCGTCCGGAGCTGGTGTGGCCATGTCTGTTCTTGGCGGAAATGGGGCTTCACTAGTAGGAGTAGCCATTTCTGCGTCATTGCTTCCACCAACTGTCAACTGCGTAAGTACATGCTATACATATGCACACATATCTATCTATCTATCTGTCTATATATATATTATATATATGTATAATATTTTTATCACGGGGAAATTCTTTTAGGCACAATATTAATGTAGCCAATGGTTTTTTGCCTTTTTTGGCCATTATGAGTTTCAATTACTGTCTTCTATGAACTTTCAACTAAGAGTTCTTCCACAGTGAGCTTTGTTAATATCAACGTATTTTTTCATGAATATATATTCATTACAGTTGAAATCAGTCTCATGGATTACTCCGCAATGTTATAATTCCGTTATCAAAGTTTCAACTAATCTTTCTCTAATATGCTTTCTTTTAAATTCACCCAAGTCTGCTATTCATCCCCATTAGATAATGGATTTATTTAATCCTTAAAACATATATTTATTAAAGTTTATTTTTTCATGTATAGTCTGAGATCTTTTCATATTAGTAAACTGAATTCTGATGTCTACAATGAACATTTTGGACTATCAGGTTCTTTTACGTTTTAGCAAATAAGTAGAATTATAATTGTTGTCCCTACGACAACACCACATAATGTTATAACGTCTATCAAAAAGTAATATTTCGATATGAATGTTCTACAGATAAAAACTTACACACTGAATTTTCTTTCCTTGATTAAAGAGTCTCGAAATCAATCTCACATTAAATTTGTAAAATGAGTCAGAGTGACAGCTACAGATCAAGGTATTTTATCAGAAATCTACATTCAAATTAGCGACGGTACAAATATTCATAACTGTTTATCAAATATTTATTGAGACTATACGCACTAAAGTTTAACAAGTGTAAGTGCAAACATGGGAAACCATTTTCTTATTAAATATTATATATAAAGCCTCTATACTTTTCTTAATATTATCAAATATCTCTATTTGATCGGTTATGAGGAGCACTGTATATCGATGTGTGTGTTTTAAGTTATAAAAGATATTCCCTCGTTTTTAACGTAGGTGGAACACACGTAGCAATTCATAGAATATTCTCAAATGTCTTTAGAGCGAATTATAATTTTAATCAGATTATAAAGGAGTATTTCTCTATGAATTTTAAGGTAAATTTCTCATAGAGCATCCTTAATATTATTAGGAATGATTTAACTTAATCTCTTCAATTGAAAATAATAATATCGCAATTTAAATTGCTTATCTTATTTTTTAATAAAAAAATGAGTCATAAATTTAATATAGTTCATTATGAGATTAATGTGAGTTAAACTCGGTTTATGTATTATTTTATATGTGAAATGTTTACAAATAATGCAATAATTATTATTGAGAAAATTAGCATTTAAAATTTATAAATAGAGATATTTTTATGTAAATCGTATTATTTTCCTTTGTAACATAATAACACATTTATATGAATAAACTTGTTAATTTAGCATTCATTCATACATAGGGTCTCTTATGGGGATTAGGTGCCATAAAAACAGTTAGGAGCTTATATCAGAATACTTATGTCGTAAGTATACTAATACTTCAATGTCTTATATCAATAAAATTGAATTAAAATAACTTCTTTAATTTCAAGTTAATAAATTAAAGTAAAATGTAATTTTAAAACAAAATTATATATTAATCTCATGTTTTTTTACATATAGTTTGTAAGTTTTGCATTAGAGCTAATAAGAATTATCAGAATTTATACTCCTCGTAAAATAAAAATTACATTATAAATTTTTATTGGAAAAGTTTATTTTTTCCGCAGCTTGTATTATAAAGAGTAAGATTTTTTCAGTTTTATTAAAACTACTTTCGTAAGTATCTCAGTTGTCAAATTGTAATATAATTTTTATAATTAATATATTTCTTAAAAATTATATTTAAAGTTCACTATTAGAGTGTCATCTCTTCATTAAATCTTGAATGTATTACTCTTGTTAAGTAAATTTGTTCTCGAAACATTTAGTGAATTAGTTATTTCTAAATTTGTAAAGGTGTATAAGTTTTTTTGAGTACGTTTCTATTGTAAAAGAATAATGAAATATATTTGACTTTCAGATCAATAATATTTGTAAGAAAGAAAAATGTTTCATAAGAGTGACACGAGAAATTAAAAAGATACAAAAATAAATTTTGAAATTTTTGTATACATTCAGAGGACTTTTCTTGACTAAAAATGTATTTGCTTAATATGAAATATAACTTGAAGGAAAATCCTTAACATATTTTAAATTTTATTATAATTTGTTTTTCATACAAAAATCACATCAGAAAGTTTCTCATATTAAATTTTCTGAAAACCAATACTTGAAAACTTTTAATTTCTTATGATAAGAATATAAAAAACTATTTCAATATAAAAAACGAACTCGTCTTTAGCGCTGTTAAAAAATTTATTCTAAGAAAAGAATTTGTAATTGTATTTTATCATTATTTTTATTATTCTAATCAATTTTTTAATGTTGCTAAAAATGTTTTTCCCACACCTATCATTTTAAATGAATTTATTATTAAAGTGTGCTTTTAACATGAAGAGAATATTTTGTTATTTCTGCAACTTTTGTTTAATAAATAATTTATATATTCTAGAAATGCACAATATTTAGAAACTACTTTTGTGGCTTATGATTTGAAAAAATGAATTACTTTTTAATCAATTTTGTGCATTTAAAACATAACGGAATTCATTTAAATAATAATAATAATGAATAATGTATTAGAAAAAGAATGATAAATACTTTTTTACCCTGAGTTTAATTAAAATTGCAAAGAATAATAAATCAATTTGATCATTTTTTCGAAAGCAATATGCTTATTATCATCTTATATCAATCGCATACCTAAGAAACGGTAAAATATCTTTCGTTAAGGTATAAAATTTCGTATTGAATACTTTTGTTCCCTTTAGGTATATGATATCTACAACCACACGGTGAAGCCAGCTTTGCTGCCTCCCGATACATACACACCGACCTATTATCCGCTGATGGACAAAGAGTGCGCAGTCCTCGGTATTATCAGCTTCTTGCTAACCATCATGAATATAATTTGTATCGTTATTGCGGCTCTCATCATCCTGAAGGTAAGCCCTCTTTGTTTCCTCCAAAACAATAGCTCTTTATTCATAGAAATAGCTGTTTAACGTATAATTTCTACAATTCGCCCAAAATATGATATCATTAATCCATCTTCTCTTCATACAGGTTAAAGAAGTGGCACCGAACACCACAGATCAAGCAGTTTCACGCTTCTGGAAGCATGACGTCAAAGTAAGATAACTTTTACAAAAGTGCCATTGACATTTTGAATATCGCTTAAGCACTTGGATGTTACGTACATGAAGAGTATTCTTACAAAGTTTGGACATTGAAACAAATCTGAATATTTATTAATAACGTAATTTACTTGCGAAATAAATAAATTAGCAGACGTGAAGCTTCTTAATATTTTCAACAAAAAGCAATTTCTAATTAATGGATTGAGCAATAGTAAAAAATTGTTTGATTTACAAGATTAAGAACCCCTGAAATTTTCATAATGTTAATGCGGTTTTACTTTTTTTGAGAATGTCTTTATTTTTTAAATGATATATATATAATAACTTCAGATTTTTTTTACAAAAAATATGTAAAAGTTTTCTCATTCCATTGCTTACAATTATTTAAATTTTAGAAAAATATCACTGTACTCAAACTTGACATTAACTGGAAAAATAAATAGTAAAAGCAATAAACGTGTCTTCAGTAAATTAATTCAAGCGAAAAAAGGCCTTTCTGAAGAAATGTATTCTATGATTTCCTTGGAAAACATTTTTTATCATTCTAATTTCTTTAAATGTCACGTGTAAATATAACTTGCCTGAGACGTATTCTTTAGTTAAAAAAACGTTTATTTTTGTTTTCCTTTGAATTTACTTTTTAATTGATAAAACATAAACTTTCTTATCCATGCTCAATATATGAGTGCGAAGAATATTGACACGAATATTATTCAATAAATTATATTCAATGGCAAAAAGTTAGCAAAATCTCTTTTCATTTATAGAATTTATATGGAAGAAAGGATAAATAATTTTTATTAATTTACACGTTTTAAAATAAAATAACTCACAAATAAAATTTCTTATTTAATATCAGAATAAATTACTTTTTTGATTTTAATAAGAAAAATTTATCAGTTATAAACTTTGACTTTTTTTCACTGAATATATGTTTCATTTTTATTGAAATTTAAGTCAAACTCGTTTATCTCTGAATATAATTTACTTAATTTTTAAAACCTTTCTATTGAGTGACCACCTTAAATGAATTTTCAACTAAATTACTTTTATTTAAAAAATAAAATTTAGAATTTCTTTAATATTAATAATAACAAAAAATAATAACAATAATAACAAAAATTAGGCTGACGAATTTAATCAGCAAAAAAGTAGTTGAAATTCTTTTGTTTTCATTGATTATCTTGAAACTTAATTTGTCTTGTAATATCTACATTAAATATTTCCCATCAAAACTACCTTTAATAAATAAATATAATCCTTTGAATAATTCATCATTTTATTTTAGGTTGCCAGAGATTATAATAAAACTTTAGGAGAAAACGAAGGGGAAGATCTTGGAAAACAATTTTTGCAAGAATGGGCGGTAAGAATTATACCTCAATGTTGACAGTAAATATTTTTAAGATATTTTTTCACAACATGTTATGAAAATTTTTCAAGTTCAGAAATTTATCTAACTTTCTTTATAGTACAATGGAATAAAATGAAATGTTGTAAATTTTGCATTGTATGAATGTGTTTTTATGTTATTTTCATAGAAATTTAAGCAATGTAAATAACTTACAATGTAATATGTTTGTACAAAGTCAAATTATTAATTGTTTTTATGCATTAGAATCTGAATGGAATTGATCCAAATACTTTGAATAACGACACTGAAGAAAGTCGGTTGACACAATTGCAAACATTGATGGATATTGTAGAAGTAAGTAAATTGCTACATATCATTATTGTATATATAATAATTTAATTTTATTAACCATAGAACTAAAATTATTGCCCGTAGAGTGGACTTCAAGAAAGTTTAAGACAATACCCCCCGATGCGTAAATGCTCAGGCATTTATGCATTGCGGTGGTCACCAGCCATATATCCATAATGGCACAGAATCAACACGCCGAATTCTTGAGTTTAATAAAAACATAAATGCTTCTGCAAATAGTCATATCAAGTCAGCAAACGAGAGAAAAGTATTTCAGATCGAAGCAGAAAATAGCAGATTCTGCTACTTTTGTTGAGCAAAAAATTCCAACTATTATCCACAATTGCATCACTATACAAAGATATATTATTTTTTAATTTACTATAAATGTTTCTTTTGATGTTACGCAGGGACAAAGAGAGTCAAATTTTGAAGTGAGTTATTCCGTTTTTGCAAGGGAAACCAAATACTATCAAAAAGATAACAAAAAATGAAATGATTCCAAATTATTAATTCTTATGAGGATTATACATTCTCAAATCTATTATAATTTTTGCACATGGTGAAACGAGAGATAAAATCATTGAAAAATTATGTTATTTTGCAAACTATCCGTATGAGATTGCATTCCCAAAACTTTATGACAAGCAATGAAAATGTATTTATTAATATAATTGTATTCGGCAACTAAGAATTCTCTAAAGATATAGCTTTGTGATTTAAAAAATATAATAATTATTTTTTCATTTTATTCATTTAATGTACAGTTAGTTTAAAGACATCAAATACAAGTACAATGAGTTGTAAAAATGATTTTCTGATTTTTTTATGAAAACGAATTAGCATTAATTCATTCATTACAGATTAAGTTTGAGTTTTGATGCAAATATAAATTTAGACGATATTATATGTATGCGTGCAGTAAAGTTCAAAAGGGCATTTATTTCTTGACTTTATGTATATTTCCTAATTTGTTTTCAGTTTAATACTTTAATAAAAATTAAAAATAAATAATAATGAATATGTGAATAATGCTAAAGTTAAATTTATTTCAATTCTATTTTCAGAAAGTTAGAATATATAATGTTGCGTTTGTTTTTAATTGCCTTTTAAATTGAATTATAATAAATTATAATAAAATGAGTGCATTAATATAATTTCTTTAAAGGACGCTCAAGAAGATGATGTCTTCAGATCAATATCCATGAATGTTCCAGCACCTGCTGCAGATGTGAGTAAAAATTATACAAACGGAACAGTGATTGTTTTAGTTCTAAAGTATGAATATTTTATTTCACATCTTGCTATTTATTTTGTAGAGTGTGACTCGAAGGCTTAGTATAGCTCCTGGAATGTCATTAGCTGATGCTGGACCTGCTCTAAGACGAGCGAGCATAGTCCAAGGCGGTATGAAGGCTAATCAACTGAAGAAGAGGCGGCAGAGTAGGCTACCTAGCCTTATGGATGCTGTGGTAAGACCATTATTATAATATATAAAGTACATATATATTAGAATCAGGACAATATATACCAGCAAAAGGATTTAATAGCATTGAATATTATATTAAGATATCAAAATATAAATGAATATATTTTAAGAATTTGACTTGAAAGTAATAGAAATAGCTTTTGCATCTATTAAAACAATTCTCCATTATCATCCGTTGAAAGAATCAACTACAAGGCAAGAAATAAGTATAATCATTAACTTCAAATGTATGCTTTCAGAGATAAACACGTTGTTTTATGCATATATCATCCCATTTTAATTTTTATTCATAGCTTATTGAGTAATTGACTTCTCGATCGGAAAGAATTTAATCTTCACACTTCCAGTCAAAATCAGTATAAAAATGCTCCATTTTTCATATTTCAAGCACTAGAATAAAATATATAAATGAATTTTAAAAATAATTAGTGGGTTTCGGGTTAAATAAATGATTTTTAGCATAAAGAAGTCTTTTCCAGCCAAGAATTATATAAATAGAGGCAGATGTTAAGACTATACTGAAATCGCATGACATATTTTTCTCTTGATATCTACGCATAATAAACATTCTCGCATAATTTTTAAAATAATCTTAATTATTCATCACATTTTTGTCTTCTTGACATACTGAGTTGGATATACTAATTTTCTTTCCAGAAAATATTACATTTTGCTAATATCAAGAATTTAACGGTGACGCAGCATGTTTTAATTGCATTATGTTTTTGCTTTGATTGCGTAAATTATTAGAAAAATTACTAGCAAAATTTAAATTCTTCACATTTGAATGAACCTAGTTTTGTTATCTGAATTTAATCATCTTTATATACATGTATTAACTATTATTGGCATATTGTTATTTTTAGCATGCTTTGTTGTTGCCTTACACTTCCAATTCCCTATATTTTTTATGAATAATTCATGAATCAGCTCCAACATCTAAGTATATTCATGATTTGCATTCCAACCTAATTTATTTCAATTGATTCCAGTTTTAATTAAATTTACTCATTCACAGTTCCCGCCCTTATTATTATCCTTGTCCTTCCGGTGGTCATTGGTTCGTTTCCTGCCTGCGAATGATTCCAGTTCTTCCTGAAGTCCCACCCCTTATTATAATGCTATATTTCACAACGCTCATAAATCGCTTTTAATTTTTTCATCTAGGAAGAAAACGAATAATCTTGAAATCAAAACCCTTTTTAATACAGGCTGAAGACGATGGCGAAGAACCTAGAA
>JAPDSC010087898.1:174324-200026 GCA_026290005.1 Latrodectus geometricus | reverse complement strand
ACATAAATGTCATAAAAAAATAAATTAGAGATTTGCTATTTTTATAAGGATTTTAAATGTTTTCATAAAAATTCTGCACTAGTTTGTGTCTTACATATGAAAAAGATATAAAAACATGTGTTTATTTTTGGTTAAAAAAATGGGTATAGTCTTATTTAATAAAAAATATTTTGTTTGAAACAGCATCAACATTTCCTATGAGTACACTTTACTTAGTTAATAACCCTTTCTTGTTTTGCAAACTCACATTTATAAATTTTCATCCTTTTAAAAAGATAATGAGATATACTAGTTTCCTTCATAACAATTTTTTGCACCATTGAGTTGAATTAAAAGTTGCATCATTTGGTAAGAGATTTTACTGTGACAAAACTGGACTCTTGTAAATAAATAAAGGGAACCAAATACAAATAAAACCGGTTATAGCTGCCAGTTTATAACGCAGACGATAATTGAAAGAGTTATACTAAAAGATAAAACAGCTTTTACATTGTTTTATTTTTATTCTATAAATATCTGATGGAAAAAAGTAGAAATCTTCATGGTTCAGTAGATGAGCTATCAACTGACCCTAGGTCATTTTATTTGGGTCAACATACCGGTCGGATGGATGTAGAATAATAGAGACTTCGTTGAAGAATGCGTTTTCTCTTTTTAGAATTTCCCTTTCCTTAGCCAGTGAGGCAAGACGAAATCGTCTGACAGATTCAGGAATGGAAAGAGCCTACGAGTATTTTTATTTGCTGGGATCTGTTCTTCGCAACAACAACTACCGCCGCAAGAGTTTTAAAACATGTTTGTTTTCAACTGTTTTTTCTTTAATTTTTGCTTTATTCTTTGTCAGAAGGATGTTTATGTCGAGTGCCCTCTATGACAAACAAGCTGATTTGAAACGAGAAGATGGTAAGTTTTCCTGGATTTTTTAGAGAGGCTACATAAAATTATGTTTCATCATTTCGAAATTTATTTACTAGAAATTTGCATATTACTTCACTCCACTATAAAACTTGTAGTAATTAGAGTAAATATTAAAATTATAAACAATGTAAATAACAAAATCTATAAAATAATGTGGATTAATAATTATAAAAATTGTCAGGATACTTCTCTCTTAGATTATTTATTGTTAATTAAACATAATAAATTCAATTTTGTGCTTATTGAAAGAAAAAAATTTTTAAATTCTACCACAAAACTTTAAGACATTAATTAATTTTATTAAAAATTTTTTTTTTTTTACTACATTACTTTTTTGCATTCGATTGTGTGTATTTCCAGTTTAAAACAATAGTAAATTTTATCTCCTTATAATGTGCAAACAGAAATATCTCCTTAACTAGAAAGTCTCTTAAAAAAAAAACTATTGTAAATTTCATACACCACTGAAACTTATGTGGTTACTTATTTTGTTTTTAATAATTAATTATTAATGGCATTAGTTGTGTATTATTTAAGTTTCGGAAATATAATATCAGTTCACAAAAAAATTTTAGGAAAGTAAAATATTCATTCATGATTAAGAATTAAAATATTAAAATAATCTATTAAATGGAATTTATATTAATAAATTTATTAAATATTTTCATTTTGCTCATTAATTCTGAGTGCATCACTGAATTGCATATAACTTAAAATTTGAAATCATAGTTTTAAGATATATTTACTGGTTAATAGGCCCTTTTTTTCATTGAAAAATATATATATTAAAGTATATTTAACCTAAAAAATTATACTAGATGATCATATGGCTTTACGGTACAATACAACATGAACTATATTTCGTAGAAAGTTATTACTGCATTAGTATTTTGGACTGTTATTTTTATAAATTAAATAACTTTGAAACATTGACATATAGATGAGAATAACAAATAATATGTTCATTGTTCTTGTCACATAGGAATTTGAGGCTTCGAATTGCAGACAATTGACGATAATTACTACAATTTCAACATGAATTCAGAGAAATTGATAAAACTGTCATTTTAATTTTCTCAAAACGTATTTAAAATACAAACAATTTTCCATAGTACGAAGTGTAGCCGATTTGCGACTTTAAAGGTGAAATTTGGAAATTTATATCAAATTTCAAAGACTATTTGAATATGCATACCACTTTTGTAAATAACTTGTAAAATAATTATAAGACGCTGATTGAATTACCAAGTATGATACAGGTTATAATTTAATTCAACTTTATTTTAAGTAAAATAATCCAAGTTGTGCCTCCAAAGTATGGATGTTGGTCATTTTCGATTGTTTTCTATTACACACTTTCTCTCAAACAATGGCTGTGTTTCTAGCTATAAAATTAAGCTTATCGTGTATATATATATAATAAGTTGTCTACGGATACAGCATAATAATTATAAAAACTATAAACTGGGTAATAAATAAGTCAATTTATATATAAAATTTAACCTCTTATAACCCTATCCCCCTGGAAACTTAACTGAAAACTAAGAGTTATCAAAAAAAAGTTACCTTTCTAAATTTTTATCTCTTTAAATTTTTTGAGAAATTTTACCAATGTACTTATTAGGTTTATGCTGTAGTGCTGGAATATATACCTAAATATTAGTTCTTTTGAATGAAGATTAAAATTATAGCAATGTATACCTCTTACTATGTTCTTTTATTATCTGTTATAGAAAAACATACAGATCTTTATTATTATCATTAAGCGCAATATATTTTAAAAGCACAGACAATAAAACTCCCAATGCATCACTTTTTGAATAATCACATTAAAATTCCGGAGGATTTTTTCCCTTTATTCTCAATAAACATCGGCAAATCAAACACAGACCTTACCGAGTTTTAATTATGAATTTTCATTCAATATATAGTTTCTTGCTCAAATAATTTCCAAAATCTTTGACAAAATCAAGTTTTATTCTCATCATTCTTTTAGTAAATCTAGCTCATTGCATATTTAATATTTTAAGAGGTGATGAAAAATATGTATACCAAATTTTCTCTGAGTTATTAAACCACATACGTTTCCCTTTTGACCCATTTGTAAGACTAACAACACTTCATACGCAAAAGATATACTTTTATAAGAAGATGTACATCAAATTTTTTCTAGAAAACTTTTTTTGTAAGCACAACATGCCATCTTATATCTCATTCTAAGTTCCTTTTGGGGAGGTTGGCTATATTTTAATAGCATCTTGAAAAACTATCTGAAAGTTGTATTCGTGATTCAAAGTGCAGTTTACCACTGCTTATTGGAAAACTGTTGTAATTCATTTGAACATTCATCCCGTTTTTTGCCCTCTAATTGAACTTTTCATAGACAATGGGTTGCAGTTACGTGTCGTAAAGGAGGAAAACCAGTAAACTCTTAAATACCCACCCTAACAAATTGCAGAAAAGGATCTTTAGTTATGAAACAGTAGCTAAGATCAAATCTCGAATTTTTCACTCTGATTTAAGGAGTCCTTATCACTTTCTTACTGCGAACATTTCTGATTTAATATTGAAAGTAATTCTAATTGCATTTGTATTCGAGTTTCAAGACAAGGAATAGACCCTGGAGCTATGAAATACTATGCATTATGCATTAACAAAAATTCATCTCTAAATACCAAAAATTCCCTAAAGGAATCTTTGGACCATCTTAGAGAAAGCTAAATCTTCACTTGAGTTTTTGAAGAAAACAAAATTTGTGGTTTACATCTTTCTTAACTACGTGGAAACTACTTGTAACTAGTTTCTTCCAAAAATATGCTTTTAAATTTCAAAAATAGTTTCGTGTACTTTTAATGTTTTATTAAGGATTTTATATAAATTTTTAAAGTGATAACTCAAAAATGGTTCCTCAAAAGCTATGTCTGTTTAGAAACGAATGTTTGTGTTTTCAAACATTATATAATATTTTAATACATATCAGTAAATGTAGGGTTAGAAAGATTCGTTGTCAATATTTTTAAATTTCGCCTTATACGGCTCCTTAAAAAGTACAACGTATAACAGATAAAGAAAATTTTATTAGCTAATAAAATATAATAACTCTATTAATTTATATATAAAAACAATTATTTTTTAACATTATATAGAATTTAACCTAGGAAACTTTTTGAGCTTTATCATTATATAAAACTTGAGTCATATATAAGAAATTTAATTTTTTTTATATTTTTCCCATTTAAGTTCATTTCAAATACTTTTTTACATAATTTGAAATGTTTTTCTAGCTGGAAATATACATTTGTGACGAACAGTTGTGCATATAGATAATTTATGACGTTTTTCTCTAAGATGAACGATTATATATATTCAGAAAAAATATTATTCGTACACATATAACAGAACTTTTTGTCTAAAATTTATTTCAATGTCGTCAAACATATTTTAAATATGCTTGTTGTTCATTTCTAGCTGTTGATTTCGAAAGACTACTCTACTACGTTAAGCACCCCAAGACACTTTGCTACACAGCCTTGTCCCTGGGAGGAAGTAAGGACAGCAAAAACAGGATGGATGGGGACAAAGTAATCTGCCAAGACTTAGGAGCACCCCTCAGACCCCCCTGCCTGGTATATTCTTTCGGGTAAACTTTCATTTTAATTTCAAATTATCTATATTTTCAGCATTCAAATTTAAGAGAATGTTCAAAGAAATAAAAAGTTCCTCTTTTAATGAAATTGAACATATAATTTTAAAACCAAAAAAGATATTCTGATAACTATAATCCATTATATCTCATGAGTGCAGCATTTCATGATTAGAAATTAACAGATTCAATACTTATCTTGTGTTACAATGATCATTTCTCTTGCACACTTCTGCCAACCGAAGATTCTAAACACAGCTAACTGCTTTTTTAACAATGATCAATTGATGAGATTGACAACTGAAATGGTGTTGTATTATTTAAGCTTCCACATCACATCAATGTAAAGGCATTAATGTGCATTGACTTTCTTAGCATGAGTCTTTGGCCGGAATAAATATCCCATCGATTACCTTTCAGATAAGAGGAAACGTGTTTCCTCCATCAAACGTTACTGCGATTCAATGTTTGATCCAAATAAAAATCATTTCACTGGAGTTAATTGATAAGATTAAATCCTATGCTCGGATTTACCTGATATTGAATAATAAAAGATGGATATTACGTTATTCCTTTCTTCATGCGCATGTTCCCGGGTGTACATTTGAGAGTCTTCCCCGGATTCTATTTATTTGGACACATGAATACGTCTTTCTGTGTCAATAATTTATTAAGTATTTTATTCAATGGAGAATAACTGATAATGTCAAAATTGTACATTGGTCGTGTTACAAAATAATCGCTCACGGAGTATTTAACTATAGTATAAAACTAAGAAATTTTATGGCCTTTTTTTTTACTTTTATTGTTCATTGATTATATTATGTACTGTAATTTAACAAAATAAAATTTTAAAAATCATTTATATTTGCTAACCCTGCATTTTTCCCCCTTTAATTGTAATAAATATTAAATTTAGAAGCATTTCTGTACACAATTTAGAAGAAATAAAAAGTTAAAAACGAAATTTAATCAATCTTAAAAATAGGAACTTCTGTCAACTCAACAGTATTCATAACTACTTGCAATCAAAATGAACAAGCTTATATTTCAAAAAAAAATTAATAATTTTCTAACTTTGGTTTTCTTCCTGGTAGATAAACATTTTACTATAGAGCATATAAATTTTACGAATTTCCGTAACAAGATTCCATATTAATGAAAAAAATCTTTATTTAATTTTATTTAATTACATAAATAATAGCCAAAATATTTCTATCATACTGTAAAATTATGATAAAGAAAATTACTGAAAGTTCGAAATACTATCAAAAACAGAACCCAATTATTTTAATTTAGTTGAGGAAATGTATATGAGCAATTTAAAATATGAATTTACAACTACTCTTTTTCCACTGTGTTACTAATAATTTGTAACGCTGTGCTAACATTTCATATTTATTCCACATCAATATGAAATGTTAGCACAGTGTGTCCTATGAAGGTGACATGTAACTTATGTTTATTAAACAGTTTGCATGCTCTAATTCCTTTCCCCAGTGGAAATAGATTTTATGGAGAATAATACCAAATATTTACCTCCATAAAATGTATGACAAATGATTTACCGCATTATTAACATCTCAAAGAAAATGATAATATGCATTTAATGTTCAGTAGATTTATTAAGATATGTTGTGTGCAAACTTACAAATATTGTATCTCTTCTAAAAATTCTTCGTTTTTAGGCATTAATTTTTATACGCTAAACATATAAATTACAGTTAGAGAAGTATTCAATTAGTTAAAAAAGCAATGTTAAATAAATTATACTGTAACTTAAATATAAAACAATTTGACACATGGCTATGTATTACTGCTTTAATCATTTTTATGGATTATATGATATTATAAAAAGCAAAAACATAACGAACACAACATTAAAATATTATTCTCTTTAAGCAGAAGTAAATAAAAACAATATCGAAGAAAATAACAGATTTGAATTATTGAAGTTGTAACATCAGGATCAGTTTGTACTCTAAGGATATAACAATGGACGATAGCGATGCAAATGTGAATATTGTCACGTGTACAGTATCAGTGTTAGACAATTACAGATATCTATATTTGATAGATATAGCTTTCAAAAATCCGATACCTTAAAAATTATATTTTTATATTCTTGTGCTTAAATATGTGTTATTATATAGAGTTGAATTATTATCCATTATAAATGGATTTATTAGCCACAAATATTTTAAATGCTTCACTTCAGCTTTTCCAAAAATATCATTAAAATACACTTTTGCACACACAATTGTTATGTATTATGTACAAATTGCTTTCAGTTTAGAAACTAATAGTTAGCAATCATTATGAAAAATATCATATTTTAAAATTATTAAAATATTCTCAACTATCAAAAATATTTCATCTCTAATTACAGAATGAAAGCTGAAATGTTTATGATTTGATCGACATTCCTTAAAACACTGTTAGCAGTTCAATAAAACTTTATAGAATAATCGCATCCTTGTACTAAGTACACAGTTTTAAAATTCATTTATTTTAAATTCATTGCATAACTTTAATACAAAATGTGTGTTTTAAACTAAAAACAATTTTTAATTGAGCTTTTTTATACAAGATTTTAATGTTATACATGCATTTATGAAAACACCTTTTAAAATTACAAATTAAATATAATAGCCATGTGTGTACTTTACTAAATTTTACTTTACTAAAAAACTGTTTTAATACTTTACTAAAAAACTGTTTTTTAGAAAGTACTTGTTTTTTTATACTTTCAATAATGGTCCTTTCGATATTATAACACATATCTTTTTTATTGATATTATTACTATTTTACAAAATTAAATGGATTAGTTTATTACAACTAATTTTTGCATTGCATCTTCAGTTGTTTGAGCAAGTGTACATATATAGAGCTGATATTACATAAGCTTAATCAGCAAAAATGTGGGATACCTTATATCCCTCCAAGTCTGGGACGAAAAACTCTTCATCAGGATTTTAAAATAAAATGATTAACTATGAATAAATCTGACGCATTTGACCTTCCAAGATTGTAAGTTTAGTCAAGCCTAAACTAGTCTGGCTGGTTTATCAGCCACAAAGTATTTCCCTTTCATAAAAGAAAAAATTAAATTTGTCTGAACCAATATTATAAATGATGGTAGGAATATCGCCGATGAAAATTTTAGATGAATTATTCAATAAGCATTAAATTTATTGATTAGCAAATCAATTTAGGAAGATTTTATTATACTATATTATTTTTCCATCGCATGTATATTTTAAAGTCCTTTAAATAAATAAAAACAACTTCAAATAAATGATTTTAAACTGAAATTTGTCTACAAAAATTTTAAAGAACTGTTAATAGTTTTTTTTTCCATTAATAAAAGTTTGAAATTTGAAATAAAAATCTATAATTTGAAGGATTATTTCTTGTTCTTTAATATGATGTCATAAAAATTGTATGCAGTTTATGAAACAATTTCATTCAAAAATCTTTCCATCATGTTTAGCATTAGAATATTAATTTTTTGAGAATTTGGTCTATGGATATCTGTATAACACTAAAACTAACAATAAGGTATTGGTGATGATATGCAATATCATAAAAAGCATTCAGAAATAGTGCTTTCTAAGTTGGAAACAAAAAAAGGTATGACATTGATACCTCATTATGTACTCTACACTTCAATTTTTATGTCGACATATGAATAGGTTTTCATCATATCAATAGAAATATAAATCGGTTTTGTAAGCACAATAATCTTTGATAAACCATGGTTCCCCATAATCGTTACTTTTCAGTAGAAAAAATCAATCCTCGCTGCTAAAAGTAAATTTGAGAATATAGTCAAGTAAAAGTAGGCCAAATAAGAAAGATAACTATCTGCTCCCATGCTGAGCAGGTACAGGCTTTGAATTATTGAAACCCTATTAATAAAGAAATCGATATTGATTAAATTTTCCATTCATTCTATTGATATAACTATAATGCTTCACTTTTGATATGGTGCCAAACATAGAAAATATGTGAACAATTCAAATGTCAATTTCATCAGTTGACCGTATTCCAAAAATACAGTAACTCTGTTTAGGAGGTTTCTAATTTGTTAACCATTTAGTATTGTGCCCGGATTATCTCCTTAATTATTTGCCAAATATCACTCTCAATCTTTTATCAAGAGAGTTTCATTTTTAATAGCGTAGTCACGATGATGGTGGAATTTTTTCATAATATAAGAAATATGCTAGAAATTTCTTTTAAAGAGTATATTATTTGAAAATAATGTTTTAATAATTCAAGAGTTTTTAATGTAACATTTTAATTTTATTTTCATTTCAATATTATGTGATTGTTCTTTTTCTTTATGTTGATTCTTTATATGATTGAACGCACACCTGTGGCGCCACTTCAAGCCGAGGCTTAGAGTTTTTCAAAAAAAAAAAGATCAATTATGCTTTATAGGAAAAGCGATTATTTTTTGATCAAGTATAATAGACGTTCGACAGAGGAAGGATTGTGACTTATCAAGATTGTGGATTATCTTTCAAGGAAATCGGTAGTAACGTTTGGACGAAACCAAACTACTGTAATGCGAATATGTGATCGGTGAATGCAGGAAAGTTCGACGGACCGACATGTTCGATCGTATCCACCTCAGTCCACCACTTCACGTGATGACTGGCAAATTGCGCGCATGGCAGTGATGGATCGCTCAACCACATCTCGAACCATAGCACAGCACATTCAGTCTGTAACGCATCATCTAGTGTCTGCGCGTCCCATTCGACGCCGTTTACATCAGAGTGGTCTGTCCGCTAGACGTCCATTGCGTCGTCTACCCTTGACCCACAGACGTCTCCGACGACAACAGTGCGATGAAAGAAGGTTGTGGACTGCCGAAGAGATTGAAATATAGCTTGCCCACAGCTATATTTTAAGAGGATAATGCTCGACCACACGTGGTACGTATTGTCCAAGAGTTCTTCGTCAATCGCCAGATTGAATTGCTTCCATGGCAGGCTTGCTGTCCGGATCTTTCACCGATAAAAAACATGTGGTTCATGGTTGCTGAACGATTGACTCAGATTTTATCTCCAACTGCTACAGCAGATAAACTTTCATAACGTGGAAGCTGCTTGATCTGCTGTTCCCTAAGAATACATTCAAAGTCTCTTTTAATCAATGCCGAGGCTCGCGGTAGCAGTGATCTCCAACAATGGTGGCTGCTCTGGATATTGATTTTGGCAAGAACCACATTTCACAGAAGTTTATAAATTTAATCATTTGAAACTTGGTCAACATGTTATCTACAAAATAAATTTTGTTGTGATATCTCTTGTCTTTCTTGGTGTTGCAGTTAGGGTGGCCAGCAGTGTACATATATATACTGAATATATATATATATATATATATTTCTTTAAATGCTAAATAATTCCTATTGGTCATATTGTAAACTTTTATAATTTTAAAATATTTTCTTAGTTTTTATTTTAAAGTTTACTTAATATTTTCATTTGTTTTATTAAAAAATATTCTAGACCTTACACTTTTTAAGACTTAATTCTGTTTTTATTTTTTGTTTTTACTTTAAATATATATTAATAGTCAAAAGTAGATACATCAATATAATCAGTCAATTTTTTTAATATAGTATTATACCCAAACTTGGCTAACGATGCTCTTGTTAACAATATACAAAAATTAAGGCAATTATAAAGATACTAATTACTTAACTGTCTAAGTTTGCTCATCCATTTAGAGCAGATTTATGTAATGGGTTATTATCGCTAGTTTAGCAAACATGGTAAAGCACATTTAATGTATTGTCTCGAGAATTCGTTAAAATATCAGATGACAAGATGTGAACTTAGATTCCTACCTTCAACTTGTTGATACGTAAGAACTATGGTTTGATGACGTCAAAACACTAGAATCAAACTTTAAAAGCAAACTTATAGACTTGAAATGGGGAACATTTACTCAGTCTCTCTCTCACTAGTTCATATATATGCTACATTATATAATTATACGCAATATTATGTCTATGTCATATTACATGACGTAGATTAAATGTTGAATCTAATGTTAGTTAATAATTCAATTTTATAAGGAATATCCAAACAAATGAAATTTGTTGAATGACTCCTTCAAACTTATAATACTTATCAAGTGGACCTTTCATGAATAGAGAACCATATTCACATGTCATGAGGCAGGAAACTCCAAAGACTCATAAGCACCCACTGCGATGGATGTGCATACAGATAGCTACTGATCTTCCATTGTTTAAGAGGGGCTAGAACCAAATCCGAGGCTTTTCGTTCTGATAAGCATTATCTTAATACTAGGTCATTCTATGCCCTTACTAGATACTCGTGGCTAAGAAATACAAAAAATTGATTAATAAAATAACTGATCTTGCTGTTCTTCCAGAGTTTGTAATGTTGATGCATATTAAATATTTTTGTATAATCTAATACCATCATTCATGTCGCTGTTATGGAGAAAAGATAGACTTGGTTAGACTATAATTTAGGGTGCCACCTTGATTCTCGCCTAGTTATGATCGCGATTGATCGCCAAGCTGGGCTAAACCGAATCGTGTTCTTATTGGTTTAGATCAAGTCGAGTCTCTGATTGGTTTATCGTTTTTAGAATTTTGAAAATCCAACAGACATTGCGTTATTTTTTAATGTTCAACCATACTTGTTAGCATTATAATCGGCGCGAAAAGGAATGGGGCCAAAAAAAAATCGCCAAGTTCGTCAAAGGGCACTTTAAAGTATAGTTTTACCTAGTGATTACTCATGTATTAATATATCATTTGATTTTTATTCAAAATACGAATCCATAACAACTTATACAGTCCCTAGTTACCTATTCATTTTTATGTATATATCTTGATATTTTATATTCTCGTGAAATCACCACTAGGATATTTTATGTGTATTTTTCCAATCAACTTAATAATCTTTAAATCAAAAATTGATTTGGCATACTTGCAATCAAAGAGGATGCATTTACAGTCTGGAAGCAGACGGAACTTTGCTTTATGTCATTAACAGATGAAATTCTTAACAAGAAAAATAATATCCAATTGTGCTTATCTCACATAAAACCTATTACAAATTGTCGGTATAAATATTGAGTTTTCACTGAAATTTCTCTTAACTTTAATCAAACAAGAATTTGAAATTATATTTTATTATTTTCAGAGGCAACGATGAATGGTCCTTTGAAGAAGATGCAATGAAATTTGGGTGTGAAGTGTACACATTTGATCCAAGCTTGAAATTGGGAAGCCATAAGCATAAGGCCAATATTTGGTTCTATCCGTTCGGCATTTCTGATTTTAATGAAGACAGGTAAAATTTGAAAAATGAATGGAATATATATATATATATATATATATATAGCTCAATGTACGGCCTAAAATGTCCTATAAAACTGCAGATAGCCAACTTTATCGAATATTAATTAAATACTGTGGTATAAGTTTTATGATAAAAAAAATGATATTTAAAATGCAAAACGTAAATTAATTTCTGTTTTCGATAACATATGCTTGCCTTTAACTTACAGAGAATTTTAATGGCTCAATATTTTAAAGAACATTTACCAATGATTTTATTTTGTTTCCAAAAAAGTGTTGTAATAGCGTGAAATTGCTTTTGACTAATGAGGAAGAAGTTTTTCTGAAATAGCTTTATTTCTATTTTTGGCGGCAAACGATGTATAAATTGAGGTCTCAGAGAACCTGAATGAATAGAAGCAGTAGACGTGTTTACAGAGATTAGTCGGTAAATGAAGGCACTGAAGCATGAATATGACGGTGCTTAAAAATAATTACACTTATAGCTGATGATTATTCTTTTTACACATGTTTTATTTACGAGTTCAAAATGTAACTGTAACTGTTATTAAAAATATTATGATTCCAAACACATAGTTAAACATCCTTAAATATTAAAGATGTCAAATTTCAGAACTAAAAATAATGGAACTTTCCTTTTATTTCTTTAAAAATGATAAAAAAAAATTTATGCTAATGATCTATTGGCTAAAATGAAGGGAGTATTTATTATGGATTTAAATTTTATCTCTGGTTTAAGTTGTAAAGAAAGTAAAGCTTAAGTTGTAAGTTTGTTATAAGAATTTCTTCCAATATATGCAAAATCACATTTGCAGAATTGTATTAAATTTGAATGAAAGAACGTTAAAATAAACACAATCCTTATTATTCGACCTACAAATTTCGTAGTTAGTCGTGAAAAGCGTTATTTGATGCAATGTGCTTTTGTTTCGAAGTCACTAGTATTTCAGTACGGCATTGCATTTATATAAAATCCAAAATCTATGACGTACTGATCCACAACTTTGGATGTATTTTCATGTCATTGGAAACGTTGCATTTAGAAATAACCACAACATATATATACCGCCATTTATTATATATTAACTTCATATATTACGATAACAATATTAACTATTAGAGCCGGCAATATTTTTAATTCGTTTTAAGACTTCTGTCAGATAAATTTTCATTGCTTTCCTTATCTATAATTCAAATTTACATTATATTCATTTTTTTTTTGAGTTAATTTATTTGGAAGTTACCTTCTAATATTAAATGTGTAAATTAATCCTTATAATAACGATGTATTTAGCGAATTTATTTTCATCCATTTAAATACAATGAAGCTTAGCAAGTCTTCGCATAATAAATTATATGTTCAATACGAGTATTAAAAGGTTTTTAAAACTTCTTTGTTAAATATTAGACACTCTACAGAGTCTAACAAAATTAATGTTTTCAAAATGAGCCAGTTCATACACATCAATATATACTTTTAGGTAATTCATGATGACATAAAATTTACCAACTATATAAATTTACTACAAGAAAAAAATATTTATTTTCATATATTGTTTAGACTTTTTTATCATTTACTGTTTTTAACAAATTAACAACAAGTTATTATCATTTAACTTCAATTAAAGCCACTTATTTCTACAAAAGAGAAAGAAATGGGTGTATAAAAATTATTGTAGCATTAAAAAATTAGTTTCAATATTTCATTTTGTAAGTAATATTTCAAATACGAAAGTCACAAAAAATTTCTTCAGGCTAACAGAAAAAAAGAAAAGTATAGTACTAAAAATGATCAGGTATTGTAATAAACAAATTAATATATTTTATATAATTATAAGTTAAGTGCGTTTCAAACCTTTTTATTTTTGTGAATTTTTCAGCAGAGGAAATATTCTGTAATATAATATGTGCATTATTAGTATACAAAAATATGTAAAGACAATGACTAAAGTGATAAGAGAAAGTCCCTCATGAAAATTCATTTAAGAATTCTGTTTGAAATAAATTTCTCCGAAAAGATTATAAAAAATCAGTATGTTTTTTAAATATTTAGTGTAGTACTATAGCCTTCTCTTTCTACTGTGTTGTTAGCTTTACTTTCAAAAATATTGATTATTTCAGCTGTGTGTACGTATGCAAATATATTATCCAGTAAATAAATTAGTAATTTTAATGAACTTTACTGTCAGATATGTTATTAGTAAAATTATATTTCTAGGCTTATTATACATTATGAAATTCAATGGACAAAATACAATTGTTGCAAAGAAAGAACCTAATAATGAAAGTTTTAGTTTGGTATGTTATAATATATATCCATATAAGTATCATATCTTCAAAGACTATCGAAATTAAATAATTCCATAGATCTAACTGACGCCAACCAATCTCATTATATCTATCACTAATCAACAAACTTCTTAATTTTACTTTAGCAATTGATCAATAATTTCTAAGGAGAGCCTTAATTTTTCCTGCCCATTATCTTATTTTCTTTTGCAGATTTCTTCTGCGCGAGATGGTTACTTGGAGGATGAGAACATTGGATGATATAATAGAATTCTTGGGCCACGAAAATCGAACTTTGGATATTTTAAAACTGGACATTGAAGGAGATGAATGGAAAGTTCTTGAAGATATTTTAAAAAAAGGATTATTGAAGGCAAATTTTAAATTCTAATATTATTACGGTCTTCTTTGCCTCTATTCTAAGAATATGAAAATACATTAGTACTTATTTTATTGTAACACTAATAATGTGTTAATTTATTCATTTCAGAAAGTTAATCATTTGTGCGTGGAAGTGCATTTGCATTCGGGAAACTGGGCAAGAAAACTGCGCATCCTGCGGCGGCTGGAAGATGAAGGCCAAATGAAATTCTTCAGCTCCAGGAAAAACCAAGTCTCTCGTCCACGTCGTATTCCTGGATTCCAAAACAGAACAGAGCAATTATTTTACGAACTTGCTTGGTTTAACGATCACAATCCGAAATGAAATAAAAGATAGAAATCAACTTGGCGACCGCAAATATCCATGCTGATGAAAATGTGCAAGAGTGGCGAATGTAGGTTTGCTATGAAGTTCCAGCTTGCAACGGTAGGGAACTTGAAAATGTTGTTCGTTCTAAATTATCATCAAATTATCAAATGAATGAAATTGGAGAAAATTATTGAAGTTTTTACACAGCTGAGTGAATAGTCGTTTTAAATTACATAGCTAAAAAATTTAGCTATGATAATGCTATTACAGTATAAGGGTCATTTTTGTTCTTAAATAGTTCTTCATTCCCTTAGTCATCTGAACAAGCCCACTACTCTAATTTGTAATATCAACAACTATTTTATTATCTGTAACTGTAATCATTATTTACGGTCACTATGGCTAATATTTTTTAATGTAAAGCACACCATATCCGTTTTAAAGCAAAGCTTTAATTGGAATAATATAACAAGCAATCACTAAGTTACGAAATTCTCTGCAACTCTAACTCCATGAAAACTCAATTTCATATAACAATTTAATTTGATTCGATGCTAACCGAACCAAGTATTTTCTTTTACAAATGTACCTTATTTAAGGAAATACTTTCTTAGAAAGTTTTTGCACAAACGCACAAGCATATCAAGTACATACAATCGACAGATAAAATATTCAAAATCATTCATCATGAGACTCACGAAATCCATGATTTCTGCAAAATACTTATTGATAATATTGTTCCGAATACCAACCAGAAACAATTGTAAATATTTTTACAATAAATATTTATTAAATTCTTTTATAAGCACATTTCTCATTTTGTACATACCTTTGCACTTATAAGAGCCTAGTTAATAAATAATCATAAAATTAATAAAATAGAATTTTAATAATCATCTACAAAAACAAGGTATGAAAATCATACAAAAATTATTAATGCTATGTCTATACTGTCAGTTTTTGAAGTAGCATATTGTTTTAATTACTGAAATTCACTTAAATTTATTTATAAATTATTTAGAAATAAATTGACTAAATTATGTTAAAAAAGATAAAAACATATAATTTGAGTCACATTCTATCAAGTAAATAAACACTGTGATTTTTAAATAAAATATCGTGTTAAAAAATTTGAAAGAACCCTTTTTTTATTTAAATTAAAGTGGTTAAAAATATGCTGAATTATATAAGTAAAACAACAATGATAACTCAAAAAGCATGGGAGAAAATGAATAAAGCTTGATGATAATATAGATAATACAACTTATAGCTTAATAACATTATAAAATGTTATGCAGAATATTTACATTTTTAACCAACAACAGAAGCAAAAAATCCAAATAGTTACATACGAATCAAATACAAAAATAATGATAAGGAACATCTATTTAACTTCTCAGCTATGTTTTATGCTATTTATGATATTATCAACGGCTTAAAAGAATAGAATTGTCATGCATAACAATTCCAACTTCATATTAAGTTATGGAAGGAGATTTGGGAGAATCATTCTTTAAAGCAAAGCATTTTCGGCAAGTCACAGAACAATTTTCGTCTACTATGATTAGCACTTAATCCAAATACTTTTCGAGTGATGGGTTTCACCTAACTGCCAACATCGTCATCTATTACATTTTATTTTATAGCAGCGTTAAGCGGGGAATTAAATTGTAATTAGTTGTGTAATCTCTAATTCGCAATTACTTTTGCTCTATCTTCGGTAATCTTTGAGAGGTTAAACTACTGAACAAAAATCGCTTACACTGTCAATTTTATTATGAAAAGACGATATTCAAGCATTTTTAACCTTTATTCTGTTAATGAAGAGATTTTATAAATGGCTAATGGCGCCATAGTTTTTCTGAAAAATTCACCCTTGAATTTTTTTTATAATTATGTTGATTCGAAATCTTTCAATTTATGATCGTTCATTGAATAACGATTTTCCTAAAATAGCTGACTTTAAATTATCCCGCATATATAGAAAGCGATGACAGCATTATTTTTATATATAATAATGCTCGAGGCAATTTTATATTTCTAAAATTTTGAACTCTTCCATTAAATTTACATTGATATTTCAATTTGTAGCTTAACTTTAGTAAATCATTGTTAATACCTACTTCCATTTTATTTCATAAAATATTGAAAAAGTGATGTTTTTGATCAAGACTTTATATAAAGAAAATCAAACTTTAAATAGACAAACAATGGAATAATATATTAGAAATGCAAGTAAATAATTAAATATCAAGTAAATAATGTTAATATAGTTGAATTTTCGACAACAGTTTCGCTAATAACTCAGTTAAAGAAATTTTCTTGAAATCTACAAAATAAAATATTTTGGAAAACACATAACATCGTGTTTTTTTATATCCAATAATTTCCTAAATCCCAACTAAAGATACATGGAAACTTTCAAGTTTACTTTTTGATTAATATCTTTATGCACTTTTGCTTAGAAGACCAGTAACCAAGTAAAGTGAAACATTGGTAATGTTTCTTGAATATATCGAATAAGATCCAGAGAGATTTCTCATTGGACATAACATTCGTTTGCCGAAATAGAAAAATCCTATGAATTCGTATTGAACGTAAATTCGTAACAGATATGCATGCAAATAAAAAAATAAAGAACTGGTCACACAGAATACACAATTATAAATAATAATTCAATCGTCATTAATTTGAACTAACTTGAAAGAATAAAAAAAAAATTAGAGTGCAAGTAATATTTGTTCTGTCAGAACTATATTTTTGAATGATTTCTTCTCTCGTTTTGCTTGTCAATTAGTGTATTTTAACCATGTTTTTCTAAACAAACATACGATTCGATAAAAAAAAATAATAATAATGAACGTGAACACTAATGATTAAAGAAAAACTTGGAATAACAACACAGCGAGTTAATTACATAGATTGAAAAAAGTATAAGCTGCATAATGGAAAAGTATTATCTTGAGTGAACATAAAGATTTATCCAAAAGCTGTTATAAGAAATTAGATTAAGCTAAGCTAACAATGCTTTTGCTCATATAAATCCTTAAGGAAACAACACTTCGGAAGTAAGCATCGGTATTCGTTTCGGAATTTGAACAATAAGGTAAAATTTTAAGTTCAGGTCATCGCAGGCATCAAGATGAAAACCATTGTTTTATGATTGTGAGGCCGCGAGTTATATATTTGACCCTGTCTATGCATATGAATAGTTCTGTATGGTTTGATTTCCTCCGTTGAGATAAAAAGAAGGGTGCCAACTCAGGTGTCGATTTATTCATTTATCAAGGGAGTCCCGGTCGGAAAGAAATAGATATCCGATCATGTATTGCAAGCAAATACAAGCACATTTTATTATTTGAAAAAAAAATTACAATAATTCAATGCATATATAAAAGAGATTATAAATTACTGATACCAATAATATATGAAAGATTAGATTTAATATTAAAATTTCATTGTAAGGGACTATACAAAATTTTATCAGTAAGATTTTGACCCTTCGAATCCTTGTTAATTCAATGATTATTTTCATTTATTTCCAATGCTACTTAATAAACACACTACTTTGTAATCATCGAACGTTTGCTCATTTTAGATAATCACATTTTAAAAGAAATACACTTTAAGAGTCATAAATCATTGTCAATAAATTAGATAATAGAATCTAAAGGGCATTTCGAAATTCGAATAGGATCAAAACTATACAAGCAGTTGAGAGAACTAATAGAACACTGAAAACATTTATTTCCCCTGCTCGACAAAGATGTTACTTTTGATGAGTATAGTTCAAAAAATTATAAAGGCTTTATAAGAATGTTATACAACAGTTTTTATTCCAGATTTTTCTTCCAGATTTAAATTTTTAATATTACCAAACATTATTATGAAGTTTTGAAAAGTTAATTAAGAAACAAATCCATAGATGGCACCACTACTTAAAATTTGTTATATTGAAATGTTTATAAGCTACATAATCCACAATAAAATTTATTTTCAAATTTTTTATAAAATTCCAAGTTGGTAGAATATTTTCTAAAATAACAATTTTGTATGATTTTCCACACGAAGAAGCAACTTTAAATAGAATTTAAAGTTTCGTATGAATTCTGAACCATTTCAGGCGTTTTCATTCTATAGATGCATTTATAAAATAAATGATTGTTAAGAACTGCAGTGAGAGAAACTTACGATATGCATAGTATAAATAACATATTTCGTTGCTCCATATTCTATGATAAACTACTTTATCAAAGTACTTCAATTCATTCATAAATTCAGAATTTATTGTTATTTGTGATGTATTATGAATAGTTCATTTGTTGCCTCTTTCTTTTAACAATCATTTTTTACATACAAAGGTTAATTCCGGCTTCAAATGATTCTACGTCAAATTCATTATAGAAACTCATGCCCCAGGTGAGGAAATAAATCATTTATACATTAAATAATTATTAAAGTTAGAAATGTATAAGAGGGGTATTATATATATTTAATAATATAATTATCATGGGGTAACTAAAAATTTTGTTACACAAGTTAAAAGCAATAGTAAAAAGTTAACAATTATGAAATAATTTCAATGTATAACTATAATAAATATTTGTCAATATTTCAGGCACTGCATTATTCACACAACAATAATAAATAACCCAATTTAGACAATTATTTTAGACTATTGATAGCATTAAAAAAACGATTTTAAAACATAGTGATTTATATTTTATTTTAAAAATAACCATTGTTTTTTTTTAAATGGATTTCTTATTCACTTAAATAATTATTAAAATAAAAACTTTTGACTATAAAATGATTTTACATAACAGGGAAATTAATCTGCGTCCACACAAGTATGTTGACAGACTAAAATTAATATTAAATACATAACATTAAGTGCCTAGAATTAATTCATTTAAAAGAACATTTTGCTTGTTCAAACCCTAAACACATCTAACGTATAATGACATAGTTCATTTTTAAAATATTAATTGTATAATCACTTGCATGTAATTCAAAATATAACAATACTTTGTTTGTTAAAAAAATTAAGTAATCATGTTGATTAAAACATAATATGTTTTGTTATCATATTTATAATATATACATAATATAATACATACACAAAATGTTTATTTTAAAATTTTTATGAATTAAGAAATGACTTATTTAATATTTAACCAGTGATTTTTTATTAAATTTATTTTTAAAAACTTTTATTATATTTATTATTTTTTAAGTTGATAAAATTTTAAACTTAGTATAGTTAAATTTATAATTATTTATAAATTTACTTTAATTAAATTTAACTATTTTTGATTATGTATCATAGTAGTTCTTTATTTTCAGTGACATTATAAATAATTCTTCATCACACAAACACACTTCCAATATTCAACTTCATCTCAACATTTCATATATTAAAGTTCAATAATAATATATTTAAAAAAATTGTGTATGTTTAATAATAGGGAATATATATTTCTATTAATTATATATCAAATTGCACTGAAAAATAAATGATTTACTGTAAATAAACTATTTCAAATGCATTAGTACAACTAGTAAAAATTAGTATTTTTCGAATTCGCTTAGCCTCTAACGATTTTTCTTTTTTTAGATTAGACATGTACAGTGTGCATGTATTAAGCACGACAGCTCAGATCAATGTATTTTTAAATGCATTAAAGGTTCTTATAAACAAATATATGTTTTAAATTCATTCTTTACATTATTAGGACATTTTCCGTTCTTTCCTAAGTATAATAACTTTTTTAAACTACTGGAATTTAATGAAAATTCTCTCAGAAAATTTGTTTCAGTTGCATGCAGAAACTTTTAGATTTTAAGATAATTTATTTTTTACTTAAGTTCTAAAAATTTTATATTTTCTGTACGTTTTACATACATAAAAACTTATATCTCTGCCAAAAAAATTTCAAAACTTTAATAAGTTTAAAATATTTTTGTTAAAAAACATTTGTTAATTAATTAAATTCATAAAAATTAATCTAGCTTTGAACAGTACCCAATTTAAGTTCAAATTTATATTTTACAAACTAAATCAAAACTCAAAAGTATTTTGTATAAAATTGAAAATGACAATTAAATAGTTAAATTAATGTGTGAATTAATATAAGTTTGTTAAGTTTCTATAACATATTTAATTGATCTTAATTAATATTTTTATCATGAAATAACTAACTTGCTTATTCTTATATTTTTGCAATAAATTACAAAAAAGTATTCTTTGTTCACTTTTAAAATATTTTAAATTTAAACAAAAAGACAGTTTAAAAATATCATTTATTTAAAGTATGCTTGTATATAAAAAAGTAATATAAAATTAAATCTCAGATTAACTTACTGTATAAGCAAATTCAGAATTTTTTTAAAATCATTAACTAGAACAGCTATAATATGCGTGGAGCAAATACAAACACACCAAGAGGTTAAAAATAAATTTAAGTTAATAAATTGACATAAAAAAAATCCTATTGTGAATTTATAGTATGTTAATTTTCAAGTACTTTTTTATTGGATACAATGGTTTCAATTTTACATTTCATGTGAATTTTTACAACAGATATGAAATTATCATTATATTTAGCAAGTATTTCTTATTATTAAATACAAAGTTTTGATATAAATGATAAACAATATTCTTATTGTATTTTAATTAGGTAATAATTCTAATTAATAATATACAAATTTAAGGTTCTTTTAATACTGAAGAAAAAATTACTCATGTTTTAAGAAGAGCGTTAATATGAATAATTTATTATTCAATTGTCAAAAATTATATTTTTAACACTTGAAATATTATGTTACTTTCTCAACTGTTTGTATATAAGGATGATTTAATTTTAAAAACTTGTATAAATATTGACAAGTAAATTTTTTTTCTACTGATATATACATAATTGAGCCAATAATCATATTAAAATTACTCTAGATGCTTTAAAAATATTAAAATGTTTATATATTTTAAAAATTTGAATTTTTTTTAATAAAAATAATCTGAAGATTTGTAAGAAATATTAAAAAATATGGAATACTTTTTTAAACGTTCTTTTACTTCAAATACATGACGCATAAATACCAAAATGTAATACAATTGAAAATTTCACAATAACCACGAAAGTAAAAACGTTAAAAGATCCTTTTTCCCAATTTCCAAAAGACAACTATGCAGTAAAAGAAATCTTTGTTATAAAACTTTAAAAAAAAGTGTAAATGTTTTATTTAAATATATAATTCATAAAAACAAACACAAATTAATTTTTACTTTATTTTTATTAATGACAAAACACAAAACTTTTAATTGCAACAGTAATAATGAATGCATGACACTATGTCTGTGCACTATACATTACTCATCACAAATTAGAAACGCTTCATGGATTTATTTTGCAGTTCAAAAATACACACTTCTGATGGTTAAATACTTATGTATATATTTGTTATAATATGTATATTCATACAGGTTTAGATCAACATCAAAAATAACTATGTACAATATGCTCTTTTATACATTTCTAAAATCAATCTCACAAAAATAGTAACAATCACATAAAAAATCTACCTAAAACAAACAATATCACCAAAGTCAATATCGCAAAAATGAGGGCTTAGACTCATCCATTAATAGTTCAACTAAAAATAAAAGTATCAATTTTTACCCGTATATCAATTGGGCAGTTTCCAAAAAAACAGTTTCTGAAACTACTATTTAATGTAATAAATAATTAAAAGTGCAAAAAATAGAGTAAAAGAAACTGCATAGCAGTATGAAATGATAATAAAAAATTGAAGCAAAATAAAAATAGTAGGTATTACTGACAAACATTCGTCAATATCTTTAGATGATATTTATATTTCTTATATAATAATTATGTTATAAATAGACATAATATATTTAAAATATAATTATATTTACCCAGCATAAATTATATTTTAAATGAAAAATATAATTTACATTAGGTAGATTATTCTATTTCAAATTTAATAACTCAAGTCATTTGAAGGGAGAGGATCGTAAGAAAAATTGAAATTAATAACATGAATTGTAATTTATGTATTAATATTTCAATATAAATTTAAATGAATAATATTTTAATTAATATGTTATTAAACTCAATTTCACATTATATTTTAATTATAAAATATATTAAAATTAATTTTAATGGTAGAGAAAAGAAAATGTGGATTACATTATTATATGAGTTAAAATGTTGTTTTGCACAATTTAATAGTTATACAGTAAAATGTTTACTACTTTAAGCCCTACCATTTGATTCATGAATATATTCTTTTAATTTAATTTTTTTTTTCAATAGAATGTGACATTTTTTATTAAGTGATAAAATAAAATGATGGATAAAATAAAACATTTTTAAAAATTTTTTTTAAAAAGTGCAATAAGAAATTATTTAGAGAATTATTACATTATTAACATAATAAATATATGATCAAGAAAATTTTGAATGAATTTTAATGCAATTAAAATTTAATAATAATAATTTTTTAATAATTTTCACAATTTGTAAGACCAATAGATCTTACAAATTGTGAAAATTATTAGTTTATATTTTACCATAAAAAATAAAATGTAATATTTCCTATATAGTTTAAACCTTAATAGTAACATTTTATAATCCATAAATCTAAAATGCATAATGTTTAACAAATTTTAAAAAATAATTAAATTTTTTATTTAATTGATTTTAATAAATATACTTGTTACTAATATATCTTAATGTGAATACAGGTAATGAGCTAAAATTCAAGAATGAAAAAAGTTTGTTGGAAATCAAGGGCATAGTTTCTGATGTCATTTAAATTACAAAAAATTTGACAGATATATGTTTTCATTCATAGATGACATATAAATTAAAATATTTTTCCGCAAAATTTGCATTGAAAAAAATTGAAAATAAAACATTAATTTTGTTAAAATAATTTGTTTGATCTATAGATCAAATATACAATGAAAACATTTGATTATAATTTTGAAAATTGCTGCTGTCTTACTTAGTATGAATTATTATTTTTTAATTATTTCATACCAAATAAGCAAATGCTAATTAAATGGTAGGTATTTTCACAAGAAACAATTTAACATGATCTTTATTGGTATATCATGACAAGTTGGCATCAAACTAATTATTATTTTTAAGTGAACCTTTTAAAAAATAATAACATATAATATTATGATTTTTATATAAGCATTTATACAAACAATTTTAAAAATAATAGAATAACCATAAATTTTTAGTGACATTATTATATTAAGATATTAAGTGAAAAAAGAAATGATAAATTCGCATTATAAATCAGCACAGTTTTTTAATTTAAATAATTCTTTCCAAGTTTAACTAATTGGAAGCTCAAAAACAAAAATTAAAAAAGTGAAATATATGAGACAAAAAATACCAGTTTTAATGTTGTGATTTCTTTTAAAAATTTTTAGTTAATATTTTTAGGTGTGTTTTAAAAATAATTTCCTGTTTCAATTTTCAAAAAAGATTTCAAAAGTTGAAAACTACTACAATATTTATATCACAGTACAAAATAATAATCAGCTTTGACAAAGATTAAAAATGCTTCAGAAACTGCAGTTTAGGAAATAGAAGCCCTTTTTCATGCAAAATAACAAATATATACAATGACTACATTATCAACAAATGTATATATATAAATGAAAAACTAAGCCCTCATTGTAAAACTTGCCAAAATATGTCGAAAAGCATTTTTTATGCACTTCAAAAATATTTCACTGATAAATTTTAAAACACTAGTTCAAAATACAAATCCATCATAAAAGTTATTTACAACTCAATGAAGTAAATAAACTGGCAAAATTGAACTAAAAAATACAATAAGCATTTCATTGTTTCTACTTCAAATTAATATAATTTTTAAAATAATGTTTATTTAATGAAGGGTGCATTAAAATATTTAGTGTATTTATGGAGAAACTAAACTTTAAATATTGTTTATAGTAAATCAATATAAAATGCTTAGTTTCAAAGTCAATATAAAAAATATAAACATATTAAAAATATTGAAAAGCATATTTTGGGCTAGGATTCAATAAGTATGCTTTTCCCATTATGTTTCAAATCCATATCTTTTCTTTACTTTCAAAGACCATCAGCTACATATTAAATCAACTACTACTGTTGGAGAAACTACATTAACTGTAAAAATAAATCTGAAATAGCCTAGTAATAAAACTAAAGAATAAGTAAATTATAAAACTCAAGAATTTTCAAAATTATTTTATCAAGGAAGAATTAAAAATTTTTTAGTACAGAAACAAATGATTAAGAAATATATTAATACAAATTTAATTATTCTTTAATCAATACAAATCATGCAATAAAAATACATATTCTCTTAATCAAAATACCATTGCTACAATAATAATAAATGGGCTTAAATAATTCTATACATATCAAAAATCAATTTGAGAAAAATAATATATAACAATTTAATTAGATACATATATCGAAATAAAAAACATGAAATCACACATATAGTGAATTTATATTCACTCATAAAATAGCATTTTCTTAAAGAGCATAATAATATTATATAGATACGATAGAAAATACATTTAATTATAAGTATTGGAATATAGTGCAAACATTACTGATACATCATAATATTCTTAGAAAGAAATATGTAACAAAAATTATTCCTGAATAATGAAATTAAAATAATGTGTGTTACATTAACTTCAAACAATCCTTAAAAATATTTTAATGTTATTAACATGCACTGATAAGCATTCAAAAATGA